>SJYT01036213.1:133980-145195 GCA_006410635.1 Cephalophus harveyi | reverse complement strand
GCAAAACTGGATTTACTCTCAAACAATGTGATCATGAAATTAGACATTCTAAAAAAATCTATATATAAAAAAACTGTTACAACTAATAAGTGAATTTAGGAAGGTGATAGGATAGAAAATGAATGAAGTATTTCCATATACTAGCAATGAGCAACTACAAAATGAAATTAAAATAATATCATTTACAGTAGCCCCAAACATGACATAGTTAGGGATAATTTTTACCAAAATATATGCCAAAGCTACACACTGAAATTTACAAAACTTTGCTGAGGGAAATCAGTGAAGAAAAAATAAATGTAGACATATACCATGTTCATGATTCAAAACATCAAATGTGGTTAAAATGTCAATTCACTTCAAATTGATCTAAAGATTCAATGTCATTCTAATTAAAATCCCACCAGACTTGTTGACAAAATTTTTTTTCAAATTTTACAATGCAAAATTTGGGAATTCAAAGGACTTCGAATGGTTAGAGCAATTTTAATGAGAAGAAAATATTGGAGAACTTATATGTGACTTCAAAACTTACTGATTTGGTCTATGACATATGGACCAACACAGCAGAATAGAGATCTGAAGCAAACCCACACATGATTTGTCAATTGAAATACCAAAGTGTATTACGGGGAAAGGATTATTATGTCAGTACATAGTGCTAGGAAATGGATACCCTTATAGGGAGAAAACTTCAACCTCAGTTACTCCCTTATGCCATGCCTGCGTGTATATGAAGTCGCTTCAGTGGTGTATGACTCTTTCCGACCCTATGGATGGGATTTTCCAGGCAAGAATACTGGAGTGGGTTGTCATGCCCTCTTCCAGAGAATCTTCCCGACCCAGGCATTTTTTACCTCTGAGCCACTGGGGAAGCCCTCCCTCACCTTGTATCAGACTCAGAAATTCTAAATGAATGATAGACATAAATCTATAAAACTTTTGGAAGAGGCCAAAAATGGTGTTTTTGTGACATTGAAGTAGGCAAAGATTTCTTCGATAAGAGAGTTAAAGCCCTAAACATAAAAGAAAAAGAAACTGATAAATTATCTTTCATCAAAGTGTAAAGCATTATAAAGAAAATAAAGATGAAAAGGCAAGCCTTAGACTGGAGGAAAATACCAGAGTAGATATGTAGGACTTGTATTCAAAATAGTTGAAGACAGTTTACAGCATGATAGCAAGAAGTCACACAACCAACTTGTAAAAACAGGCTTAAGATTTGAACAGCCATTTCAGAAAACTAGATCTAAAAATGACCAATAAACACATAAATGATGTTTGACATCATGATTTGTTAAGGAAATACAAATTAAAACACAAGAGCACGATTAACTTGCTGCTGCTGCTGCTGCGAAATCACTTCAGTCGTGTCCGACTCTGTGTGACCCCATAGACGGCAGCCCACCAGGCTCCCCCGTCCCTGGGATTCTCCAGGCAAGAACACTGGAGTGGGTTGCCATTTCCTTCTCCAATGCATGAAAGTGAAAAGTGAAAGGGAAGTCACTCAGTCGTGTCCGACTCTTCGCGACCCCATGGACTGCAGCCTACCAGGCTCCTCTGTCCATGGGATTTTCCAGGCAAGAGTACTGGAGTGGGGTGCCATCGCCTTCTCCAATTTGCGTGCTAGAAAGGTTAAAATTAAAGACTCACAATATTAAGTGTAAGGAGGTGAGGGAACTGGACCTCTCAGACATTCTTAGTAAAGTGTAAACTGGTACAAGTATTTAAAAAATAATTGGTAGTTTTCAATGAAGTTAAACATACACTTAGCATAAGACATGTTCACAAAAAGACACGTAAATGAATATTTATGAAAGATTTATTCATAATATCCAAAATGGAGACAGTCCAAAATGTCCATCAACAGGTGAATTTATGAACAAATTGTGGTATATCCATGCAATAGAATGCTACTTAGCAATAAAAATCTATGAAATGCTGATATATACATTGATATGAATTCATCCTAAAAATATAATGCTGAGTGAAAGAAGCCAGACCAAAAATGCTGTTTGCATAAAGCTGTTCCCTATGCAGGGGAAGATAGGAATGAATTCAAAGGGACACTTCTAAAGGAGATGGAAAAGTATATATCAGACCAAAACTATCTAAATGTATGCATATAACTTGTGCATTTTATTTCATGTAAATTATACCCAATAAAGTTGATTCATAAGTAAAAACACGGTATACACAAATGGTATGGCTTGGTTTTGTCTTTTAAAATAGGATTAATATTATAGGTACCAAGCATAGTGTCCAATATAGCAAGATATGATGTAATTAAAACTAACCATAGACTCCTTTTGTTGTTCATTTGTTCACTAGCTTAAGTCGTGTCCGATTTTTTGTGACCCCTTGTACTGCAGCACACCAGGCTTCCCTGAATTCTTTTAGTCCATGATGTATATTATATTTGAGTTCAGTTCTTAAAATATGAACCTCCACTGTAATAACTAAGCAGCTTTTTGTTTCACTAAGTGAACTCTTAAAAACATTAGATTGTACATAATAATTCATTCCGAATAGTCTTAGAAGTTATGAAACTCTTGTTTCTTCCATTTCTTCTTGTTATTTTTTTAAGATTAAAATGTAAAGTATGTTATATTGGCTGACTTCAGTATGCTGAATTTGTCTGATAGCAATAAAGTATGGATGAGTATTGGACTTCCCTGGTGGCTCTGGCGGTAAAGCATCTGCCTACAATGTGAGAGACCCGGGTTTGATCCCTGGGTTGGAAAGATCTCCTGGAGAAGGAAATGGCAACCCACTCCAGTATTCTTGCCTGGAAAATACCATGGACGGAGGAGCCTGGTCAGCTAATAGTTCATGGGGTGGCAAAGAGTTGGACATGACTGAGTGACTTCACTTTCACGTTCATGGATGAGAAAATTCTAGTTCTCCTATTTGCAGAATGAATGAGCTTAAACCAGTTAGTATTTACTTTTAACCAGAGAAGCACTTGCTTTTGATACATTTTTTATAGACAGTGGGTGAATTGCAGATCCAAAAGACATGTTCAAGGAAAAATGAAGGAAGGACTGTTGGTTTTTTATTTGCACTTTTGGTTAGTCTTAATTGCTTGTTGTACCTGCTTATTGGAGGATGGCAATTTAGTTTCACTAGTAACCTTTTAGAAGCTACAACTTTATGGTAGAAATTTTTCAGAGGAAATTTGATTTGGCCATGGGCTCAGGTTTAGGCCAAAAAGTGTATCTTTTTAAATATGACTATTTTAAATATGATCATGATATTATTAAGATTTTTGAAAGACAGGATATGAATAAAATTTTTCTTTCTTAAAAATGATGAATGAATTAAATGCTTACTGTGTAAAGCCCTGGGTTGGAATGGAAAGATACTCATTGCTCCTACATAACTAGAAAGATTAAATGATTTTCTTTATTTGGACATTAATTCACACATGGTTTGGTGATTGGAGATATAGCAACACTGCAATAGCATATCAGTGAGAAAATGAAATTGGCTGTAAACAAAATGGAAGCTTCCCTAATGGCTCAGTGGTAAAGAACCAGCCTGCAGTGCAGGAGACGTGGGTTGGATCCCTAAGTCAGGAGGATCTCCTGGAAGAGGAAATGGTAACCCACTCCATTCCTGACTGGAGAATCCCATGGACAGAGGAGCCTGGAGGGCAACAGTCCATGGCTTCTCAAAGAGTCGGACTCGACTTAAGAGACTTAACACACACACACAAACAAGTCTCTGTGAAGTCGTTAGTAATATGAAGCTGTCTAGTCCCTAAGTGTTAAATAATAGTGAGGTCAGGACACCCATGTATGCTTTCGAATGAAGTGTGGGTACAGAATCCATGATTGCTGTGTGGAGGACACCTTCTATACAGTTAGTATATGGGCTTCCCTTCTCCAGGATAGATGCAGGTTCTGCCTCATTTGTCCCCTCAGCAAGGCACCCTCTCACAACTGCATTGTGATGGTCTGACCTCAATATAAATGCTGAATTAACAAGGAGAATGTTGAAAGTCAAATAAAGTTTTATCTTTTGGAACAAAAGTGTGTTTCATTGTGCTTTGCCTTCCAGTAAAGAGGAAATTAATAGACTTTCTGAGAGCTTATAATGAGAGGAAGCAGTAGAGATCACTGTGGAAACAGGCCCAGAAAGCCCAGAAACTTACCCAGATTCACAGAGTACTGAAACTAAAAAGTTTGCAAAAAAAAGAGTCCTGATTAAAGTATTTTAAGAATCAGAACACCACCATCATTAAGAAGACCTGTCAGAGAGTAGCTTGGACCAATATGAAATTATTATTTCAGGGCTAGAAAGAGACAGATCACTGCCATGGATAAAGGCTTAGGCTCCTGGGGTCAACTGGGCCAGAGTGACATTTCAAGTCTTTTGTTCAATTGCTGTGTGACTTTGGGCTGTGTGACCATCTGTTTTCCAGCAGAGGATGGGATAATAGCTCCTGCCTGCTTAGAGGGAAGATCGTTTGGGGCCATCACTAATCACAACTGTTATTTGCAGTCTGAATCATACAGGAAACCGGAGACTATGTCTCTGGTTAAAAACTCAAAAAACTACTTTTGATAAAGACACAAAGGTTTGGGGGATAAATTTGATTGTTGTTTTATTTTTATCTGCGCTTGTATTTTAGTGTGTGTCCTTTGACTTTGTGGCCATGTCATGGCTATTCACTCCCACACGCAGACCACCTGGAGGACCAGGGTGGGGGGTGGGGCTCTGCAAACAGGATTCCTCATTCTCAGGATGCAGCACAGTATGGACCACTACAGCTGGACAAACTGGGGTATTTTCTACTGATTCCTGATTTTTGCGTTGGAAATATACTTTGGTTGATTTGATCAGAAATGTGAAAAGCAAATATGCAAACATACTGCATAATAAAACAGACCAGAATTTCTAGATTTTAACAGCTTTCCAATGTAAATGTCCTTTCCACCAAATATAGACTTATGGGTCTATGGAGGAATTAGGTTTCAAAAACTGCATAACCGAAAGAAATGCATGGTTTACATGTATATAAGCCATGATTAAACTGTATACGTTATTTCTGCAATACAGATAGACATGGTAGCCAAAGTTTTATATCCTGACATGAATAATGTTTGTATGTATGTCTTGAATACTCAGTGCTGGGGTCAGTGTGGTTCTTGTATCTACTTCAAAATGTTATTTATGGCATTTTTCCAAGGAGCTAGCTTTCCACGTGAGTGAAAATTCAAAATAAAAGAAAAAATAAAATTGAATATACATTAGGAAGTGAAACCTTACAAAAAAATCTACAGGCTGTTTTTAACATGACACAGGTCTTCATCCTCAAGGTAAATATAATCTGAGGTTCGAGTGAAGAACTACAGAGCACTTTGTCCAGGTAGCTCTCTCCTCCATGATCTCTGGCCACTGTCAACTGTTGGGCCGCCCAGTTCAAGTTCAGCTCAGGAGACCTTTCTCAGTCTCCACTGTGGTCTGGACGCATTGTCCAGGCCTGTAAGTTGAGATGATTGCTTCCATCTCTCAGGAGTCACTGGCTTTCATTGCCTAATATTTTAGGTTTTTTTTTTTTTTTTTTTTTTTTTTTAAGAAACAATTAACTTTAAAGGTGCTGGCAAGGTTGTGTACAGAATGACTTATTCCCGACTTCCTACCCCCATCTAGAACAATGATCAAATCATCATACCTTAAATATAAACCTTAAATATAAAGCTACATTGAGAGGAAGATGGGGAATGTGACCTGTTCTTCAGATGAGTTTTGTTTGGGCTAAAAAAAGATTTATTTCTTCTTGTTTCAGCATTATTTATACCCTTTAAATTGCACTGTGTTTTATAGGGGTTGTCTCTGCTGAAGGACTTTGACTCCAGCTATGAGGTGATCTATTTGAGGACAAGCTGTGGTCTGTGGGAAGCTGAAGCTGCAAAACATCTTCCATGGCCCCTGTGTGAACTCAGCTCAAAAAACAGATGGGTTTTAATTTTTTTTTTTAACTCTTCACTTTGAAATTATTTTAACCAGAAAAAAATTGGGAAAAAAATCATACCAACTAAAAACCTAGCACTGATACCATGTTATTAACTAATCTACAGGTCTTATCAAAACTTGGCACTGTTTCCACTAAAGTCCTCTTTCTGATCCAAGGTCCAACCTAGAATGCTTGTGTGCTCAGTCACTTGAATCATGCCCGATTCTTTGTGACCCTGTGGACTGTAGCCCACAAAGCTGCTCTGTCCATGGGATTCTCCATGCAAGACTACTAGAGTGGGTTGCCATGTCCTCCTCCAGGGGATCTTCCTGACCCAGGGATTGAACCTGCCTCTCTTATGTCTCCTGCATTGGCAGATGGGTTCTTTACCATTAGCACACATAAAAATGCATCCATCCTAAGTGCACATTTCAATGAACAAATTTATATGCTATGTGACCACTACCAAAATTAGTAAGTAGAGCATTTCCACCAATCCCAAAAGTATTCCTTATACTTATTCTTTATACTTGCATCATCCTGCAAAATCTATTATATTCCTTCCTGGCTAGCCACTTGCAGCCCTGGTAACCACTGGCTTACTCTTTGTCACTACAAATGATTTGTCAAGTATTTCAAATAGGTGGGGTCATATAGCACATATGCCTCAGCATCTGGCTTTTTATGTTCAGTATAGTTACTACTTGTTGGAAGGATTGATGCTAAAGCTGAAGCTCTAATATTTGGTCATCTGATGCAAACAGCCAACACATTGGAAAAGTCCCTGGTGCTGGGAAAGACTGAGGGCAGAAGAAGAGACCATCAGAGGATGAGATGCCTGGATGGCATCAGCAATGCAATTTACATGAACTTGGTCAAACTTTGGGAGATGGTGAGGGACAAGGAGGCCTGGTGTGCTAAAGACCACGGCGTCACAAAGACTCAGACACAAAAGGGCAACTGAACAACAACACAGTTACTTGGAGATTCATCCATGTTGTGGGATCAGTAGTTCTTTTCTTTTATTGTCAAGTTTGGAAATACCCTATAATTTATCTATTTGCTTGCCTGCTGATGAATGGCTTGTTCCTGGGTTTAAGATATCCCAATGTGGAGTCATAGGGGAATTGAACCCTTCCCTGCCCTTCGGCTTATTCTTCTAGGTAAAATTTTTGGCTAACAAACATAAGTAAAGAGAACAGTAATAAACTGGACATCAGAACACCATTAGATACCTCTGGTTCATGTCCCTCTCTTTATGGTTGCATTGGGATGAAATTCTTTTGGGTTCAGGGCTTCTTCTTCCCCTGCTTTAAATCTGAAATGTAGGAGGTAGTCCTAAGATGGAGGAGGAATAGGACAGGGAGACCACTTTCTCCCCCACAAATTCATCAAAAGAACATTTGAATGCTGAGTAAATTCCACAAAACAATTTCTGAATGCCGGCAGAGGACATTAGGCACCCAGAAAAGCAGCCCATTGTCTTTGAAAGGAGATGTTTTATCAATGGTGCTGTATAGATGGAGAAGTCTTGAGGCTACTGTAAAAATAAGACTGAAAACCAGAAGTAGGAGGCTTAAGTCCAAATCCTGAGAACACCAGAGAACTCCTGACTCCAGGGAACATTAATTGATAGGAGCTCATCAAACACTTCCATACCTACACTGAAACCAAGGATCACCCAAGGGCCAACAAGTTCCAGAGCAAGACATACCACTCAGATTCTTCAGCAACAGAGGAACACAGCCCTGAGATGCCCAAAGTCATTCCAAACCCACTGACATCTCATAACTCATTACTGGACACTTCATTGCACTCCAGAGAGAAGAAATCCAGCCCCACCCACCAGAACACTGACGCAAGCTTCCCTAATCAGGAAACCTTGACAAGCCACCCGTACAACCCCACCCACAGTGAGGAAACTCCACAAAAAAGAGAACTCCACAAACTGCCAGAATATGGAAAGGCCAAAACACAGCAATATAAACAAGATGAAGAGACAGAGGAATACCTAGCAGATAAAGGAACAGGATAAATGCCCACCAAACCAAACCAAAGAGGAAGAGATAGGGAATCTACCTGATAAAGAATTTTGAATAATGATAGTGAAAATGATCCAAAATCTTGAAAACAAAATGGAATCACAGATAAATAGCCTGGAGACAAGGATTGAGAAGATGCAAGAAAGGTTTAACAAGGACCTAGAAGAAATAAAAAAGAGTCAATATACAATGAATAATGCAATAAAAGAGATCAGAAACACTCTGGAGGCAACAAATAGTAGAATATCGGAGGCAGAAGATAGGATTAGTGAAATAGAAGATAGAATGGTAGAAATAAATGAATCAGAGAGGAAAAAAGAAAAACGAATTAAAAGAAATGAGGACAATCTCAGAGACCTCCAGGACAATATGAAACGCTCCAACATTCGAATAATAGGAGTCCCAGAAGAAGAAGACAAAAAGAAAGACCATGAGAAAATACTTGAGGAGATAATAGTTGAAAACTTCCCTAAAATGGGGAAGGAAATAATCACCCAAGTCCAAGAAACCCAGAGAGTTCCAAACAGGATAAACCCAAGGCGAAACACCCCAAGACACATATTAATCAAATTAACAAAGACCAAACACAAAGAACAAATATTAAAAGCAGCAAGGGAAAAACAACAAATAACACACAAGGGGATTCCCATAAGGATAACTGCAGATCTTTCAATAGAAACTCTTCAGGCGAGGAGGGAATGGCAAGACATACTTAAAGTGATGAAAGAAAATAACCTACAGCCCAGATTACTGTACCCAGCAAGGATCTCATTCAAATATGAAGGAGAAATCAAAAGCTTTACAGATAAGCGAAAACTGAGAGAATTCAGCACCACCAAACCAGCTCTCCAACAAATGCTAAAGGATATTCTTTAGACAGGAAACATAAAAAGGGCATATAAACCCGAACCCAAAACAATAAAGTAAATGGCAACAGGATCATACTTATCAATAATTACCTTAAACGTAAATGGGTTGAATGCCCCAACCAAAAGGCAAATACTGGCTGAATGGATACAAAAACAAGACCCCTATATATGCTGCCTACAAAAGACCCACCTCAAAACAAGGGACACATACAGACTGAAAGTGAAGGGCTGGAAAAAGATATTCCACGCAAATAGAGACCAAAAGAAAGCAGGAGTAGCTATACTCATATCCGATAAAATAGACTTTAAAGTGAAGACTGTGAAAAGAGACAAAGAAGGCCACTACATAATGATCAAAGGATCAATCCAAGAAGAAGATATAACAATTATAAATATATATACACCCAACATAGGAGCACCGCAATATGTAAGACAAATGCTAACAAGTATGAAAGGGGAAATTAACAATAACACAATAATACTGGGAGACTTTAATACCCCACTCATACCTATGGATAGATCAACTAAACAGAAAATTAACAAGGAAACACAAACTTTAAATGATACAATAGACCAGTTAGACTTAATTGATATCTACAGGACATTTCACCCAATAACAATGAATTTCACCTTTTTCTCAAGCAACAAAGGTCCATCTAGTCAAGGCTATGGTTTTTCCAATGGTCATGTATGGATGAGAGAGTTGGACTGTGAAGAAAGCTGAGCACTGAAGAATTGATGCTTTTGAACTGTGGTGTTGGAGAAGACTCTTGAGAGTCCCTTGGACTGCAAGGTGATCCAACCAGTCCATTCTAAAGGAGATTGGTCCTGGGTGTTCTTTGGAAGGAATGATGCTAAAGCTGAAACTCCAGTATTTTGGCCACCTCTTGCGAAGAGCCGACTCACTGGAAAATACTCTGATGATGGGAGGGATTGGGGGCAGGAGGAGAAGGGGACAACAGAGGATGAGATGGCTGGATGGCATCACTGACTCAATGGACGTGAGTCTGAGTGAACTCCGGGAGTTGGTGATGGACAGGGAGGCCTGGCATGCTGCAATTCATGGAGTCGCAAAGAGTCGGACATGACTGAGCAACTGAACTGAACGGAACTGAATTCAAGTGCACGTGGAACTTTCTCCAAGATAGATTACATTCTGGGCCATAAATCTAGCCTTGGTAGATTCAAAAAAATTAAAATCATTCCAAGCATCCTTTCTGACCACATTGCAGTAAGATTAGATCTCAATTACAGGAGAATAACTATTAAAAATTCCAACATATGGAGGCTGAACAACACGCTGCTGAATAAACAACAAATCACAGAAGAAATAAAAAAAGAAATCAAAATATGCATAGAAATGAATGAAAATTAAAATACAACAACCCAAAACCTGTGGGACACTGTAAAAGCAGTGCTAAGGGGAAGGTTCATAGCAACACAGCCATACCTCAAGGAACAAGAAAAAAGTCAAATAAATAACCTAACTCTATACCTAAAGCAACTAGAAAAGGAATAAATGAAGAACCCCAGAGTTAGTAGAAGGAAAGAAATCTTAAAATTAGGGCAAAAATAAATGCAAAAGAAACAAAAGACACCATAGCAAAAATCAACAAAGCCAAAACCTGGTTCTTTGAAAGGATAAATAAAATTGACAACCCATTAGCCATACTCATCAAGAAACAAAGGGAGAAAAGTCAAATCAATAAAATTAGAAATGAAAATGAAGAGACCACAACAGACAACACAGAAATACAAAGGATCATAAGCGACTACTATCAGCAATTATATGCCAATAAAATGGACAATTTGGAAGAAATGGACAAATTCTTAGAAAAGTACAACTTTCCAAAACTGAACCAAGAAGAAATAGAAAATCTTAACAGACCCATCACAAGCATGGAAATTGAAACTGTAATCAGAAATCTTCCAGCAAACAAAAGCCCAGGTCCAGGCTGCTTCATAGCTGAATTCTACCAAAAATTTAGAGAAGAGCTAACACCTATCCTACTCAAACTTTTCCAGAAAATTGCAGAGGAAGGTAAACTTCCAAACTCATTCTATGAGGCTACCACCACCCTAACACCAAAACCTGACAAAGATGCCACCAAAAAAGAAAACTACAGGCAAATATCACTGATGAACATAGATGCAAAAGTCCTTAACAAAATTCTAGCAATCAGAATCCAACAACACATTAAAAAGATCATACACCATGACCAAGTGGGCTTTATCCCAGGGATGCAAGGATTCTTCAATATCCACAAATCAATCAATGTAATTCACCACATTAACAAACTGAAAAATAAAAGCCATATGATTATCTCAATAGATGCAGAGAA
>SJYT01036213.1:63320-129334 GCA_006410635.1 Cephalophus harveyi | reverse complement strand
AGTAAATAAATCTGAGATGTAGGGGCCGGGGAAAGTGGGGATGGGGGGGAGCTGGGGGAGTGTACATACAGCCCCAGACTAAATTATTCACAGAATTGCGAGCTTAAAATTAGGACAAAGAGAAAGAGAACATGGTTTCAGGACAAAGAGAAAGAGAACCATTCTGCTCTCTGTTCTGCTAATTACTGAACAGGTGACCCTGAACAAGTGAATTCATGGCTCTGTGTCTCAATTTTATTTTCTCTAAAATGAGAATTACAATAACACTTGCTTCCTCAGATTTTTGTGAGGTTTAAGAAAATTATAAGGTGAGGTAAGGTGAAGTTGCTCAGTCGTGTCCGACTCTTTGCGACCCCATGGACTGTAACCTACTAGGCTTCTCCAT
Source organism: Cephalophus harveyi (assembly GCA_006410635.1). Lineage (NCBI taxonomy): Eukaryota > Metazoa > Chordata > Mammalia > Artiodactyla > Bovidae > Cephalophus > Cephalophus harveyi. Next base: position 128,949 of record SJYT01036213.1, on the reverse strand, counting down.
CTATGGAATTCTCCAGGCAAGAATACTGGAGTGGATTGCCATTTCCTTCTCCAGGGGATCTTCCCGACCCAGGGATTGAACCCGGGTCTCCTGCATTGCAGGCAGATGCTTTAACCTCTGAGCCACCAGGGAAGCTACACACATGTTTAGAACAGTGACTGCCAGAATTACTGACTGGCATTCAGTAATTTTTAGCTATTATTTTCCAAATATTCAATGTGTATATCTCTTTCAGGCTTCCCTGGATGTTCCTGTGGTCAGAAATTAATGATGTGTTTTTTATCTTTTGTATTACCTCTAGGTCTACCACAAGCCTGGGCAGATAGTAGCATTTATAGAATATTCATGTTTGAATTGTTCATCATTTTCACAGTGATGAAGTAATAGCTGTTCCATTGTTTCTCAACTTGAACAGTGATATCCTGAGTTATTCTTTCTAAAATTATCATTGATCTATATTTCTCAGAACAGTATTTGAAGTTCAATTACCCTCCTGGGAAGGTTGAAGAAAGAGAAATTTGTTGTTGATAATTGAGAGGTAGCAGAGTATCGGTGGTCAAGGACACAAGTTCTGGTTTAACATGCTGCTGCTGCTGCTAAGTCACTTCAGTCGTGTCCGACTCTGTGTGACCCCATAGACAGCAGCCCAACAGGCTCCCCCGTCCCTGGGATTCTCCAGGCAAGAACACTGGAGTGGGTTGCCATTTCCTTCTCCATTGTGTGAAAGCGAAAAGTGAAAGTGAAGTCGCTCAGTCGCGTCTGACTCCTAGCGACCCCATGGACTGCAGCCTACCAGGCTCCTCCATCCATGGGATTTTCTAGGCAAGAGTACTGGAGTGGCTTGCTATTGCCTTCTCCACTGGTTTAACATGGCCTAGGTTTAAATACAGAGAAGGCGATGGCACCCAACTCCAGTACTCTTGCCTGGAAACTCCCACGGACGGAGCAGCCTGGTAGGCTGCAGTCCACGGGGTCGCTAAGAGTCGGGCATGACTGAACGACTTTCACTTTCACTTTTCACTTTCATGCACTGGAGAAGGAAATGGCAACCCACTCCAGTGTTCTTGCCTGGAGAATCCCAGGGACGGAGGAGCCTGGTAGGCTGCCGTCTAAGGGGTCGCACAGAGTCGGACACGACTGAAGCGACCTAGCAGCAGCAGCAGCAGGTTTAAATATGACTTTCAGTTTAGTTTAGTTCAGTTCAGTTCAGTTCAGTTCAGTCGCTCAGTCATGTCCGACTCTTTGAGACCCCATGGGCTGCAGCACGCCAGACTTCCCTGTCCATCACCAACTCGCGGCGTTTACTCAAACTCATGTTCACTGAGCCAGTGATGCCATCCAACCATTTCATCCTCTGTCGTCCCCTTTTCCTTCTGCCTTCAATCTTTCCCAGCATGAGGGTCTTTTCAAATGAGTCAGTTCTTTGCATCAGGTGGCCAAAGTATTGGAGTTTCAGTTTCAGTATCAGTCCTCCCAATGAATATTCACGACTGATTTCCTTTAGGATGGACTAGTTGGATCTCCTTGCAGTCCAAGAGACTCTCAAGTGTCTTCTCCAACACCACAGTTCAAAACCATCAGTTCTTTGACACTCAGCTTTCTTTTTAGTCCAACTCTCACATCCATGTATGAATACTGGAAAAACCATAGCTTTGACTAGACTGACCTTCGTTGGCAAAGTAATGTCTCTGCTTTGTAGGATGCTGTCCAGGTTGGTCAGAACTCTTCTTCCAAGGAGCAGGTGTCTTAATTTCATGGCTGCAGTCACCATCTGCAGTGATTTTGGAGCCCCCAAAATAAAGTCTGTCACTGTTTCCACTGTTTCCCCATCTATTTGCTATGAAGTGATGGTACCAGATGCCATGATCCTAGTTTTCTGAATGTTGAATTTTAAGCCAACTTTTTCACTCTCCTCTTTTACTTTCATCAAGAGGCTCTTTAGTTCTTCTTCACTTTCTGCCGTAAGTGTCATACTTACTCCTTTACTAGCTGGCAGACATTGAGCAAATTTCCACTCAGAACCTTACTATCACCTCTGTAAAATAAAGGTAGTAATACTGTCCATGTCACTGATTTATACTGAGGATTGACATATGAATTCAAGTAAAGCACTTAGAAACAATGTAATCATTTGATAAATGTTATTATAACATTTGATAATTGTTATTATAAGGTGGTATATACCCAGATTTACAACAGTCCCAATGTCAAATAATCTGTTTCATTAGCTTAATTGCACTGTATCCTAACTAAGGATTCGGAAACTATCATTACAATGGTTTTGGCTGTTTTTAATCTTCTTAGCACTGGTTCCTTACACACCTGCATGAGAATGTGCTGCAAGTAGCTGTGATTTTATTTGCATGGATTCCTTGAGTGCATGCTGTGCAACAAGTTTAGACAGATGGAGATCAAAGAAAAATCATGCTCTATTCCATATCTTTATGGTCATATAGCTAAGAGAAATATGAACAGAAAACTCAAATTCTTGTTCACTGTTCACTGCCTCTGGCTATTTTAGCTCTGTGAGCATCACTTGTATATGGAAACAATGCTTGCTGTCCTGCCAACATCACAAAGATCCTTCAAGGATAAAATAAGATGGATAGAAAAGCCCCACATAAGCTATGAAATGATATACAAATACACAATGGGTCTATTTATGTATGTTTAAATATTCTAGCAAATTAAATGTTATAATAATAGAGAATTTTTATACATAACAAGTTACTAACCAATTAGCAGAACATCATTTTGAGAAAATACTTAGCACCTAAATCATACTGATATATACATATTGTATACTTTTCTCATTTTATTCTTTTCCACATTTAAGGGAGAATTGTGCATGCTCAGTCATTTCAGAGGTGCCCTACTCTTTGCAACCCCATGGTCTATAGCCTACCAGGCTCCTCTGTCTGTGTAATTCTCCAGGTAAGAATACTGGAGCAGGTTGCCATTTCCTATTCCAGGATCTCCCCAACCCAGGGATCGAAACTACATCTCCCACATTCAAGGTGGATTCTTTACCACTGAGCCACATGGGAAGCCCATGGGAGTCTTTGCTTCCTACCATTACAACATTCTCAATATTTCTAAAAGTGCTCTTGATGTTCCCCCAAAGCACTGCTATCTACTTTGTTTCTGGCTCTCATCACTGACGTCTCTGGTCCTTGGGTCTTTCTTTGCTATACCCCGTCCTATACCATGGTGATTCTTTCTGCCATGGACCCAGAGTGGCAGTGCACCAATGTTGTATGCTGCAGATGCTATATTGCTTGAAATCTGACTGTGTCGCTTATGTGCTTAAAGCCCTTTCCTGGGTCCTGCCTGCCTTCAAAATAAAGGGCAGACTCCTCAATAGGCCTTAAAGGTCCAGTTTCTTTTAACCTTTCTCTTTTTCTTTCCCTAGCTTCACTTTTCACATTTAGCCAGTGGTTGATTCTCCCACTATATTTGATCTCCTTGAGTTATTCCCTTGTTCCCTGCTTTCTTTCAAGCCTATGATTTTGTATATGCTCTTCTTTCTACGTCACCTGCAGTCATCTCATGAATTCTTCATCATCCTTCTTGTGCTAGCTGCAACCTGGGCTGCAGATTTGAGTCTCTGGGACTGGTTGGATGATTCATCACAGAAATTATAATGCAGCCAACTGGCCTAGGGTTTGTCTTCTCCTCTGTGTATACTCTCTGTGTTCAGCTGTTTTCACTTAGGGATTCTGAATCAGCCTCTTCTTCGGATTCTGTTTTACCTTTCAGTATCCAATATATGAGGCTTCCTAAGTGGTAAAGAATCCGCCTGCCAGTGTAGGCAATGCAGGAGATATAGGCTCAATCCCTGGGTCAGGAAGATCCCTTGGAGGAGGAAATGGCAACTCACACCTGTATTCTTGCCTGGGAAATCCCATGTCCATAGGGTTGCAAAGAATTGAACATGACTGAGAGACTGGGCGCACAGGCACACACATCCGATAAGCATATTTATATTTTAAAATAGTTTGTAAAAGGCCCTTCAAGGCTGCACATTGCCTAAATTCATTCTTTTCATGACAAACATTTACTCTGTACTAGCTATGTGCCAGGGATGATTCTTATTTTAGGAGGCTCCAAAGATACATGAATGATACTGCTGATTTGCATCAACATGAATGGACCTGGAGGGCATTATACTAAGTGAAATAAGTCAGACAGAGAAAGACAAATACTGTATGATACCATTTATATGTGGATTTAAAAAATAAAACAAATTATGAATATAACAAAAAAGAAATAGACTCATATATAAAGAGCAAATTAGTGGTCACTACTGGGGAGAGGAAAGGAGGGAGGGGCAATATAAAGGTAGGGAATTAAGAGGTACAAACCAATAAGAATGAAATAAGGGATAAAGATATGTTGTACAATGCCAATATTTCATAACTATAACCTTTTAAAAATTGTGAATCATCATACTACAGACCTGTAACATATATAACACTGTACATTCACCATATTTTTTTTAGAAAAACAAATAAATAATAATCATTGTATTATAGACACTCAGAAATACCAGTGAATAAAAACATGTTAGATAAGCAAAACTTTGTTTTACTTGCAGGGGGTATAGATTAGTTGATGGCTTTGTGTCCTACCTCCATCACTTTCCAGACTCCTGGATAAGAGTCTCTTAACTCTATAACTCAAAACTTTGAACTTCATAACTCTGTAAAACAGATTTATCACTTTGTTATGACTCTGTGAAGCACATTTGCTTCACACAGGGACCAATAAATATTAAACACAGTAAATATCAGATTTTGTTATTAAATTGAAACTTCTCTGACAGAAGTGGTCAACAGCACCAAACTGATTAAATCTATTAGGTAAATTTTTGGCCATGCCAGGAGACCAGGGATGGAACCTAAGCTCCCTGCTGTGGAAGCTTGGAGTCCTAACCACTTGGCCTCCCGGGAATTCTCTAAAGGTATTAATTTATAGAGAATAGATATTATTAATCTAGCATCTCTGACTAAATTGATCATACAGTATATTGAGGAAAAAAGCTGAAATAAACATAAAGAACCAGAACCCCAGTTGACCTCTGACACTTTGATAGTAAATGATGAAAGTTTCATGCAAGTCATTTCATTTTTCTTACCTGTAAAACTACAAGAGCTCATATGGTCCCTTCTAATTGTACTAGAATTTTGGCATCTCTTGAATGATTATCAAATTGGTTTGTTGCTGCTGCAACTGCTAAGTCGCTTCAGTCGTGTCTGACTCTGTGTGACCCCATAGACAGCAGCCCACCAGGCTCCACCGTCCCTGGGATTCTCCAGGCAAGAACACTGGAGTGGGTTCTCATTTCCTTCTCCAATGCATGAAAGTGAAAAGTGGAAGTGAAGTCACTGAGTCGTGTCCAGCTCTCAGCGGCTCTGTAGACTGTAGCCACCAGGCTCCTCCATCCATAGGAATTTCCAGGCAAGAGTACTGTGGTGGGGTGCCATTGCCTTCTCCGTCAAATTGGTTTAGAGAACTGAAATTATATTCTACTTGATTCTCACATCTCTTATCTCTATATTTCCTAGTAGGATAAAGGAAAATATTTTCTTGTACATAATCCTTTCTTTGTAAGTAACTTGCTAGGGTAAGAGTTTCACAGTTCAGGAAGAAACATTATTGTAGCCGTGGAACAATATATTGAAGGTTAATTTGAGCTTTGGTGCAGTGGAGACATTTATGAGTGCATTCTTTGACTGGTTGAACAACTTCTTTCCTTCAGAATCTGCCTTTGAATATCAAAGGAGACATCAAAGGTCGGTCTGCCTCTCTGTAGCTACTGGTTATTAAGGTGTACATGAAATACTTCATTTGTTCAAGGGAGTGCATTCCAGGGAGAACCGATAGACACAAATTCTCTTTGTTGTTTTTGTTAAACTGTAATCTTTCCCAATGTGAGCTGTGTCTTTGCTACTTTGGTCAGCTGAGAAATCTTTTTTCTTACTGTTGAAAAGGAAATCATATTTTTGAACTTTTATTCTAAAAACTTTGAATTCAAATTCTTTCTTAAAGCTCTGAGTCTCTTCTTATCCTTTATTGTGTAAGAAAAGAATCTTACTATGATTCATATTTTAGAAGAAATTTTATATAAAGCTATTTTACAATTTATGGGTGTAATGTAGTTACAGTTCTTTGCAATGTGATTATTTTGGTTACTATGGGCACTATTTAGGCAAAAAGTTATTAAGTGTTTATACATTCTGTGAAGGGCTTGAGACTCTAATAGGATATTTTCATTTCAAACACTAGAATTAAGATGAGGAAATGATATTTTCCAAGTGGTTCTTCTTCTTGATCCTGCTGTCCATATGCCAAACTTAATTAGCTCTGGATGGTAAGAAAATCTAAAGGGAGAACAAGAGAGAGAGAGTTAGCAGGAGTGATGAGAGAAAATTTTAATTGGAAGAACAATAAAGGTCATGTAAATTCATTTCAGCTTGGTAAATATTCATTGATCATCTTGTTATATTTAAGGTATATAGCTGTCATTTGATAGTGCAAATGGATAAGAAAGAAAATTCCTTGATTATCCAGGTACTCACAAACTTATGAGAGAGATGGTTAGACACATTTTTTATTACTACCAGGCTGATTATGGTAAGGGCTGTTATATAGACACTGAGGATCTCTGTACACAAAAATTAAGGGCAGAAACTCTTAAAGACAGATCTGGCCAAGCCAAACTCTGCACTATATATTTTGTGTAACCTTGGCCAAGATATTGACTATTCCAAAGACCCAGTTTCCTCATCTGTAAGTGGAGATAATAATGTTGACCTCTAAGGGTCAGTGTGAGGATCACAGGCATAAAAGGATTATATAATTTTACACACAGAAGATTATATGCATAAGTAGTTATATGCATTGGCACAATGTCAGACATTTAGTAAGAGTTCACAAAATGGTAACTATGTGGTGAAACTCCAGAGAAGGAGGAAATCAAATCTTACTGGGGTTTTGCAGACACCTTCTCCGAGAAGGTGATGTCGACTACAAACGCGCTTGCCAAGAGCATTTGCCAGTGACTGAACAACCACAAGAACATTTGCCATCTGCCTCTGCAGAGATTGAACCCTGTGCTGCTGCAGCTGCCAACTTTCAACACCGCCTGAGGGGAATTCATGGTGGAGAGTGAAGCATTTTTCTGTGTTCCAGGGAAACTGGTGGAACAGATCTTTAGATAGTTAGATATTTTCAGGAACTGATTTCATGATCCCAATCCTTGCATCTCTTTATATCTGGAAAATCACTGAATCCCTTTATGGTTACATCAGGTCCTCATGACTAGCAGAAAACCTTTTGTAAAGTAAGCACTTGATTACATTGAACTCCCCTGCACCAAAATCTTATATATTGCCCTTTCCCCACTGCGTCTTTGGATCAGTGTCTCGGAGCTGTGAGGCGCTGTCTCCTGAGCTGCAGCCCTCATTTTGCCCCAAATAAAACTTAACTTGCAACTCTCAAGTTGTGCATCATTTTAGTCAACAGTGAGATTTTATTTTGGCCTTAAATATTGAGCAGGTCTCAGGAGCCATGGAAGGGAAAGGAATTCAGGGCACAGGAAGCTGTGTATTCAGAGGTTGCAAAAATATACAGAAGAAGAACCTAGACAGCATTAGTAGAGGAGATTTGGGTGTGTCTGCCATTGGAGATCATTTGGATATGTAGCTCATGGTTAGGTTTTGGAGGCTTTGAATGACAATAAATTTAGACCTTAGTGAGAGTTACATATTTGGAATGAGTTTCATAGTTTTCAAAGAGCCTTCTCAAACATTAAAAAGAACTTTATAGTCTATGAGGTAGGTCAGGCAACTATTACATAATCCCATTTTATGCCTAAAGAAATTTAGCTTCAGAGAGGTTAAATGTCTTGTTTCAGACCACAGAATCGGTAATGGTAGATCTAGAACTGGGTCTCACATTGTTTGAGCTAGATGAATGTTTGCCCAAGAAGCTACCTGTGATTGCTGTGAGGACTACTGCAGGTATTAAGGGGAGAGATAACGGGGGCCTGAAATAAGAAACTTCCATGGAAAGTAGAAAAGGAAGCACAGACTGAAAAGCCTCTGTGAAGGGAAAATCAACAAGCTGGAAGGGCTGGTTAACTATGGAGGATAAACTAAGAGGAAGCATTTTAGGGCTCTGAGGTTTGCAATCTGATTAACTGAGAAGGTGAATGCTAATGCTCAGGGATTTTGAAGTGCTTTTATTGTTGGAATGCTGGCAAATCTTGGAGCCGTTGGCAGAAATAGAAAAGTAACTAATGGTATTTGAATAGTGTTTACACATCACAATCAGGTTCTTTATCTCATGATTAATTTGAGTAGCTGAAAACACCTGATATAATGATTAAGTATTGTTTCTAGTTCTTTGTTCTTCTCATCTATAAAATGGATATTATAATGATTTGCCCCCTGGAATTATATTGTATGAGAAATATATTTGAATTACAACAGTGTCTGGCACATAGAAATTGTTTTCCATCATTGCTTTGATTTTGTTGTTGTTAAGTTCCAGTTCTGCAGATCATATATAATGGATTGATGAGGAAAACCCCAAAGGCCAGTTTTTATAGGGGTGAGGGGCAGAGTGAAGAGATTAAGTAACTCAACTCCTGGAGTGTTCTCTATTAATTTATGAATTTCAGCCTCCAACTAGAGGGGAAAGCCAGATCATTTTTGGCTTATTTTCTGTTTTATTATGGGTTGAAAAAGAGAAATAGAAACCTTGAAATAGAGGTTGTTTATTTAACCATTGATCACTCTACTCCTTCATTTCCATGAGAAGCTAACTTTTAATTGAGAAATTATTTGATCCCCTCAGATTCACTTCTTGAGGGAATGGAATTTTTCATGGGGGAAGAATTGTCAAATAAGGGAGAGCCTCATATATAAAATTCCTCCAAATAATACCCCCAATATACTTTCCTGGAAGTAGAATACAAGAAATTTACTTCAATATCACATTTGAAAAGAAATTCCCAAACCTGGAGTTTGTTGTTTTAAGAAAAAAGAAACCACTTCTGATTTTATCCATTATATTAAAATTAACAGAAGTTGAGAAAATGAGCCGTCAGGGGCACTTATCCATTCTGCTCCACCCTTTTGAGCACCTTATCCCACACTGTCATTCTCTCTCTTCCTACTGTTTATTTTAGCTCCTAAAGAAATTTCAGGAATAACCAGAGTTTAGTCTTTGTGGTGTTGAGCCGAAAATAATACCCATAAGGGAGTCTGGGCTGAGATGGAGAATATACTTAGGCGAGTTCTAGCAATTTAGTATCACAGATCCTGTTGACTGAAAATCAAAATTAGACTTTTATCTCAGAAAAATGTATGTGTGCACATATATGCAAAATGTTACTAATCACTTCAAGGGCTGTGGACTCCCTTAACCCCTTCTTGGCGCAGGAACTGTGCCTGTTTCGTGAGTGCAGGTCAGGAAGCAACAGTTAGAACTGGACATGGAACAACAGACTGGTTCCAAATATGAAAAGGAGTACGTCAAGGCTATATATTGTCACCCTGCTTACTTAACTTATATGCAGAGTACGTCATGAGAAACGCCGGGCTGGATAAAGCCCAAGCTGGAATAAAGATTGCCGGGAGAAATATCAATAATCTCAGATATGCAGATGACACCACCCTTATGGCAGAAAGTGAAGAGGAACTAAAAAGCCTCTTGATGAAAGTGAAAGAGGAGAGTGAAAAAGTTGGCTTAAAGCTCAATATTCAGAAAACTAAGATCATGGCATCTGGTCCCATCACTTCATGGGAAATAGATGGGGAAACAGTGGAAACAGTGTCAGACTTTATTTTTGGGGCCTCCAAAATCACTGCAGATGGTGATTGCAGCCATGAAATTAAAAGACTCTTACTCCTTGGAAGGAAAGTTATGACCAACCTAGATAGCATATTCAAAAGCAGAGACATTGCTTTGCCAACAGAAGTCCATCTAGTCAAGGCTATAGTTTTTCCAGTGGTCATGTATGGATGTGAGAGTCGGACTGTGAAGAAAGCTGAGCGCCGAAGAATTGATTCTTTTGAACTGTGGTGTTGGAAGACTCGAGAATCCCTTGGACTGCAAGGAGATCCAACCAATCCATTATAAAGGAGATCAGTCCTGGGTGTTCTTTGGAAGGACTGATGCCAAAGTTGAAACTCCAATACTTTGGCCACCTCATGCGAAGAGTTGACTCATTGGAAAAGACTCTGATGCTGGGAGGGATTGGGGGCAGGAGGAGAAGGGGACGACCGAGGATGAGATGGCTGGATGGCATCACCGACTCGATGGACAAGAGTTTGGGTGAACTCTGGGAGTTGGTGATGGACAGGGAGGCCTGGCGTGCTGCGATTCATGGGATCGCAAAGAGTTGGACATGACTGAGCAACTGAACTGAACTGAACTGAGAGTATCTCAGGGCTTGCCAAATTCATGATTAGGAGCTAACAGAGAAGTGCTAAGTCATTTCAGTTGTATCTGACTCTTTGCAATCCCATGGACTGTAGCCCATCAGGTTCTTCTGTCCGTGGAATTCTCCAGGCAAGTATACTGGAGTGGGTTGCTCTTTCCTTCTCCGGGGATCTTCCCAACCCAGGGATCGAATCTGTGTCTCTTATGTCTCTTGCATTGGCAGGCAGTGCCAATTGCATTACCAGTAGTGCTACCTGGGAACAGAGAAGAGAGGAAGATAAAAAGTAAATATGGTGCTTGTGGGTGAATCCAGTCCAGATCTTGCTGAAGGAGACTCAGTTTGGTGTATTCCGGATTCTTCTCATTTTCTCCATTCGCTAAACACTTGGACAGTTTTCTCAGTACGTACCACTTCTGTCAGAATTGTTAGTATAGAAACAGAGGACCTGATGTTAGGAGAGATAGGGAAAAAATTGGGGAAAAAAGACATGATCTGAGTTGGTCATTTGCTCTCTGTGCCAGTTAGGCACATTTAACTATTAGAAAATATATGAGGCCATGGATATTTTCTAAGTATTGAAGCAAGTTTCTTTTGGAGTTGTTAATTCATTAGGCCTTACAGGAGGATTTTCCCAGAGGATCTCATTCAAGTTCAAAATTTTGAGGGAAGCAGAAAAATATCCTCTGAGGAAAAATATTATTGAAAAAACAATAAAAGGGTAGGGGAAAAGCAAAAGTGGGTGGACTGTAAGGGTGAGGGAAATGGTTGCAAGATTTCAGGATTAGATACAATTCTTTTTGTCTTCTCTCTACCCTTTCAGTTCAGTTGAGTTGCTGAGTCCTTTCTGATTCTTTGTGACCCCATGGACTGCAGCACGCCAGGCTTTCCTGTTCTTCGCGACCTCTTGGAGTTTGCTCAAACTCATGTCCATTGAGTCAATGAAGCCATCCAACCATCTCATCTTCTTTTGCCCCCTTCTCCTCCTGCCCTCAGTCTTTCCCAGCACCAGGGTCTTTTCCAGTAAGTTGTCTCTTCACATCAGGTGGCCATCTACCCTTTAATATGTGGTTAATTTGCATGCAGTTTGCACATGGAAATTACCTCTGGATATAACCAAAGAATCTATGCAAAAATTGATATTTAATAGAAAGTAAACAGTCACATATTCTAAAGTTGTGAGGTTTGCAGCCTCCTGCCTCTCCCCTTTACTTGTCCTCGGTCAGTTGGCAAGCTAATATACAGACATGGACTGAGCAGCCCTACCCTCTGTCTGCCCATTCTGGAAGATTATATTCTGGTAACCAAGGAGGAGAATTCTCTGCATATCATCAAAGAATCTATGCAAAAGTTGACATTGGAAAGAAAGTAAATTATCACATAATTTAAAGTTGTGGCCTGAAGATCACAGAGAAAATGGCACATGATGTAAAGCAGGAGGCCACTGAGCCCACCTTTGATGCTTATTAACTTTGTGACTTTGTAGAAATCACATAACCTCACCTGACCATGGTATTTCTTCATTTTTTTTAGTATAAGATAGTGACCCCCAATCTTTTTGGCACCAGGGACTGGTTTTGTGGAAGACCATTTTTCCATGGACCCAAGGAGGGGGGATGGTTTGGGGATGATTCAAGGGCATTATATTTATTGTGTGATTTGTTTGTATCTATTATTACATCAGCTCCACCTTAGATATCAGGCAGTAGATCCCAGAGGTTAGAATCCCTATTATAACAGATAGATTATTTGGAAGAGATTCAACAACATAAAATAACTCTACTCTTCTGAACAGAATTATCCAGTAGATGTCATTTCATAGTTGAGAAAAATATGGAGGTGAAAAGATATTATGAAACTTGCTCAGGTCTCCTAGACAGGGCTGGGCCTCTGAAACAGGTGATCTGGCTTCAGAGGCCATGCTCTTACCTTTGGTCATTGTTGGTTTGAAAATTGAGCACAAAGGGCAAGGGGCAAGTGAAGAAAGATAGGGATCACTCTAGATGGGAAAGCATTGAGTTTAATAAGTAAGGGAACTCAGGTTCAAGACTTGTCTTAGGTGGCTACAAGATGAATAGATCTCTGTCCCTACCTGCCAGAAACTTAAAAAAAAAAAAATAAAGATAACCTGAACTGGGTTCAGTCCACATGGCCTCAACAACACTTTACTCTCTCAGGGTTGTGTCCTTGGAACGTCTCCCACTGTGGGAACCACGGGCAGTGTGTATATTCCAAGCATGGGGGTTGGGGGTGGGGTGGGGAGGGGAAGAGCCTCTGACTGCCCAGGTCTAGTTCATGGGTCAACCATCAGTTACATCTTCCAGTGACCTCCTGCGATAGTCTTTTTCGTTAACTTCAATTAATGCAGATTAAATGAAACGGTTTTCAAGAACAAGATATATTTCTTTTGAAAGAAGAACATTACATATGTGGTAGACTCTTAACATTGTTTGGGGGAAATTTTTTCTTTCCTGTTTCAGGTATATGGCTAAAAGCAGCATGCATGCTAAGTTGCTTCAGTCATGTCTGACTCTGTGACCCTGTGTTCTGTAGCCCACCAGGCTCCTCTGTCCATGGGATTCTCCAAGAAAAATACTGGAATGAAATTGCCATACCATGACAGTTGGAATGGGCTGTCATACCCTCCTCTTTCTAGGGGTTGCCATACCCTCCTCCTCCTAGGGGATCTTCACAATCCAGGAATTGAACCCCTGCCTCTTTCATCTTCTGCAGGTGATCTCCTTACATCTTACATCTCACATCTCCTTACATCGCCTCTTACATTGTCAGGTGAGTTATTTACCAGCTAGTGCCACCTGGGAAGCCCAAAAGCAGCATCAGACCATTTTTAAAAAGACTGTTTTGGTCATAAATGATGTAAATACATATATACTTTTGGACTGATAGAGACTGTTTTTAATTTAACTGACTCAGAGACATGACCCAGAGTATTTAATAAACTCTACACTGGAGTCCAATAACATGATCTAGTAACATGATCGAATAGCAAGATATTTCCACATCCACTTCAAGTTGTTAAATCAATAAATAGTCCTACAGACCCAGTCACTCTCTTCTGCTGTTAGAGTATCTTAATCGGCCAGTTCAGGAGACCAGGCTTGTGGGATGCTGATCTTTATCACAAATTTCCTATTAAAAGTTATACATAATGTTAATGTATGGAAAAACCAAAACAATATTGTAAAGTAATTAACCTCCAATTAAAATAAATAAATTTATATTAAAAAATGTCCTTCTGGTTATATGTAATTTCAGCCACTAATATAATCAATTATTTACTCAACATTAAAATATATTTGTGAGATAAGATTATCCTAAAAATGGAATAAAATGAAGATTATTTTTTAAAAGAAGCAGAAACATGTGTCTAGAGAATACTCTTGCAGATAGAATTAGGATGCCACTGCCTGCACTAAAAATCCTTACTGTGTTTGCATGTGTGTGATATGGGAATTATGTGTTATGATGATGAAAACTGTCAAATTTCAATCCATCTGTTCATTGAAAGGCTTATGTCTCAAAAGCCCCTTTCTACTTGATTTTCATTCATGCTTTTGCTTTCATTATCATATTTTTTTCATACTGTGTTCAGTGAAATCATGTTCTTTGAAGATACTTTTCCTACCAGTTTTATAGTTGGTGTTGCCTCTAAAATGTCTTTAAGAATTTAAATTTAGTCTGAAAATTTGTCAATTACCTTGATCCAGCCTAAAAGAGGACTTTGCATAAGTGTGAAACTGAGATGATGTCAATTTATGCATACCCACTGTTAAACTGATGAGATAATTGGACTGATGCCACATATTTATTCCAAGTTTTGGATTTGGGCCACTTATTCAAATAGGTCTAGATATTCATTTTTAAATATCTAGTCATGACTACTTCAAAATATAATTTTTTACTTTTATTCCACCCACCCAGTGACTTCAACACTGGCAGTGTAATTGGTCCTGATTGAAATCAGAAGAATGCCCAGACTTACTATGAACAGAATTCATCCTGGCATCACTGTCATCTCAGTCTCTGTAGATTTTTGGCCAAGGTGGCCACAGAACCCCAGTAGTCAATGAGGTTAAGAATGAAAAGAAAAATCTTTTCTTGACATCTATTGAAATAAAGCTTTGCTAGTGTTTTGTCTCAGGACATTCAAATTTGGAGTTCCTCTCACTGTTTTCATGCAAAAACAGAAACAATCAATATTATGAGTCACATTAAAATTGCTTTCAGAGGCTGTGTGAGCAGAATGGTTGAGAGCTTTGTCTTTGAGTTTTAAAGACTAGCCCTTACAATTTACTAGCTCTGTGTCCCTGGACACATCACCTAACTTCTCTACGCCTTGATCTGTTTGTAAGAGGGTGGTAGAAATAATGATGCTTAGCTTCTAGAGTGCTATGGGGATAAAACAAAACATGAAGCACTCAGCACACTGACCACAGGGGCAGAGTGACCAGCAGCTGTTCCCTTTACTCAGCTTTGCCTTTGCTCCATCACCTCATTAGCGATTCTCTTTTGGCACAGCCACTTCCACTTTTCTTACTCAGTTCATCATTGGGATAGAAATGCTCACCATAAGAAGTGTTTGTAAAGTGTCTTGAAATGTCCACTGGGTGGTTATTTACTGACCACTTTTTTTGTTCTCTGCTGTGATTGTGCTTGGGTTATTGTATTTCTGCCTGTAGGTAATGTAAGGGTCCGTTCTGCTCTTTCCAGAGAATCCAGTCTAAATGACTTGCATTTTTGCGAAATCAGTTGAAATCACATTTTTGGAAATTTACCTTGGTATTCATTAGATAGTTTTTAATAATTCTCCCATGTTATCTTTTGGTTTTGTACTTTGAGGAAAAAACAATCACATCCTTTTCAAGGAAAGGAAAGGTTAGAGTGGCAAATAAAAATGAATAGTTATTTTGTAAAGATACATTTGGTTATGTCACCATTTGTTTGCAAGAGTTACAGATATAATTAGGACAAAGGGAAATGTCTGATTCAATGACAAGGCTTTCATAGAAATTGATGTCATTATTGGTTTGGTTAAAGGGCTATTTAAACATTCAAATGTATAGTATATCTAGCATATGGTATTTATGTGGGAAGCTGTATAAATAATGCAAAACTAGTTTATTTTGTAGTACTTTTTGCTTTTTTTACCTTTAACCTCACTTTCAAGTTAATCTTCTATAAATAGGACCTCAAGAGTTTTTTTCTGTGGAGTAGATTATTAATTGCCAACATGCTATCAATGATGATTGTAACAAAAACAATGAAAAATATATTTAGACTCTTTCACGTTCTTTTGAAACTTCTAAAATGAGTTTTAGAAGTTTTGAAGAGCATATGGAGAGCTAGAGGCAATTATTTGAAGTGAGACGAAAGCATAGTTGAAAATCATTTGAGAAAGTGAAATATTAATGAATATCAACATCTTAATTTCTGTACCATTGAAACTGTTTATAAAAGCATGGTGTGTAATATAAATAACACGATGTCATGTTTAATAAAACGTCACACCAGATTCTTTCCCTTTTATCTTACAACCAGTTTCTTTTGATGTTTGTTTTAGCTGCTTTAGAATGACCTGTTTTCTGTTTGTCATTCAAATTTATCATTTAACAAAAGCCCCCTGGCAGTGTTATGCCAGCCTTCTACCCTTCCTCTCTTTGATAGGCCAGTTTCTATAGCGTGTGATTTGGTAAAAGCTGAGAGTAACAAGCACTATAGATAATGGAGAGCTGGATGATAATGAGACAAAAATTAAAAGTGTCCAGTACTGTGACTGGTCTAGATTAAATGTTTCATATATGAGACTTCTATTGCTTCTTCTTATAAGTACATTTATAGTATTTTTTGTCTCCAAAGCCTTGATAAATCTTATGAAACACACACACACACAGAGCAAAGAAGTTTGCCTCCTTTGGATCTTACTTCCACAGGACTATACTCTGTGATTTTTAATAAATTTAAGTACCTTTCCACTGGAAAAAAATAAAACAATGAGCCGTAGATTCTATTTATATCTCCTTAGCATTTACTATCCTATGGTAATATTATAGAATATCAATATATACCTAGTAGTATGTTTTTTATTCTGTATGTAAAATTTATGTATACATATATATATCCTTTAAATGATACTTTACTATAGTCTGGATTTTTTCCATGACATAGACATTAGGGTATAATTTTTAAATGCTTATGTAGTTGAGCAACTTTAGAGTCTGCTTTTGTTATTTATCATATGACAAGGTAATATAGGATATATATATACATATTCTCCCTTTCTGATATTTATTGTATTTTTCTTTTCTAAGCAAGTCTAAAAAATAATCTGTATGGACTTAATTTAAAAAGTCATTTTTCTGTCTTGTCATTAAATTTTTACTATATCACAACCTGTTTAATTTGTCTTAGTTTTTTTTTTTTTTTTTGCCATAATAGAAAACTCTAGATTTTTTCTTTTTGTATTTGCACAGATACTACATGCTTTAAATTATTCTGTAGATTTTAGCCCACATATGTTTTTGTGTGTCTTATATAGGCATTAGATTGTAATAAAGGAGAAAAGTCATATTTACTGGATTCTGTTTTTATTTCTCTTGGAGCCAGCCTTGTGCCTCAAGTTTGAGCATCAGGGCATTCTTAAATTTATAGTAATGTATGCTACCCATCTTTCTTGAGGTTACAGTTAACAGGAGGACCAGAACAAATATAATCTGCTACACCAGACTGCTCTCAACTCACCAGAGTGATTTCTATCAAATGTTCTGTCATCAGTAAGGAAGTGCTTGCCCTACACCACTTTGAGCTCCAGCTTACTCTTCTCTAAACCATCCCATCTTAGCCGCTCCAGCTTTGTGTTGTGGCTTCTTCCCATATGGAGACCTGAAAACAAACAAACAAGCAAACTCTTCTTTTGGTGAATCTCATGGCAAAATTAATACCTCAGGACATTTGCCAGGCCCTGGCCTTCAGTTCCCGAGAATCCAGACATAAACATATTCTAAAATTTCTTCTCAAGACCTCATATTCTTTTTTTTTAATTTTTTCCTTTACAATATTGTATTGGTTTTTGCCACACATCAACATGAATCTGCCACTGGTGTACACATGTTCCCAATCCCGAACCCTCCTCCCACCTCCCCTGCCACACCATCCCTCTGGGTCATCCCAGTGCACCAGCCCCAAGCATCCTGCACCCTCATCGAACCTAGACTGGCTATTCGTTTCTTATATGATATTATACATGTTTCAATACCATTCTCCCAAATCATCCCACCCTCTCCCTCTCCCACAGAGTCCAAAAAACTGTTCTATACATCTGTGTCTCTTTTGCTGTCTCGCATACAGGGTTCATCACAGCACTGTTTGTAATAGCCAGGACATGGAAGCAACCTAGATGTCCATCAGCAGATGAGTGGAGAAGAAAGCTGTGGTACATATACACAATGGAGTATTACTCAGCCATTAAAAAGAATACATTTGAATCAGTTCTAATGAGGTGGATGAAACTGGAACTCATATTCTTTCATGTGTTTCAAACTTTAAAAATGTGACAAGTAGGCACCCAAGAATATTTCACTGAAGATTGTGCCCAGCTGGTTTTTCATACTTCTCCAAGATCAATAGATATAATATTGATATATATTAATCTATATTATATTCTATTAATAATCTATTGTTAATCTATATTGAAGTGAAGTTGCTCAGTCGTGTCTGACTCTTTGCGACCCCATGGACTGTGGCCTACCAGGTTCCTCCATTCATGAGATTTTCCCGGCAAGAATATTGGAGTGGATTGCCATTTCCTTCTCCAGGAAATCTTCCTGACCCAGGGATTGAACCTGGGTCTCCCACATTGTAGGCAGACGGTTTACCGTCTGAGCCACCAGGGAAGCTCAATCTATATTAATAATCTGTTAACATTATTGGAATTAATAATAATTCTAATAATTCTGATTTAGAATTAGATATATTGACAGTCCAAAATTATCTTTATTTCTTAGGTAAGACTTCCCATTTTGCTTGCATTTTTACACCCTTTAGTACACAGATTATTTTCAAATTGGATATGCTTTTTTCTTTAGGTTTCTCTTTCTTTACAATGGTGTAATGGTGCTGTGTTTTCACCTGTTCTATTAATCTGTTTTTATTATCCACAGTTTCTTCATTCTGGATGTCAGTTCTCCTCCTAATGGTATCCTCTTATGCTTGACTTATTTTCTAGCATTTGTAAATTTCACAAAAATTTTAATATCCTTGTCCCTTGTTATGGTAATAATTATCTCTTCTTTTAAAGTAGTGAGAGTAAATTGCTCTACAACCATATAAAGCAGATTCAGAAGATGGATGTTTTCTCTGACTTCCCATCCTTTTAGTAGTTGCTCTACTACTAAACTTGGGTTTTCTAAAATCTTATTTGTGTTCTATATGTAACTTGTTGACACTCCTTATTACATTTTCCTGGTTCAAATACTCTTTTATGAATTTCTCCCTGAATTTCCTTCTCCTTTGGATTTTCTTTTTTTCTGAATTTAGCTAGGAGAAAGTTCTCTGTCATTTATTAGTTTTTCTCAGAATTTTTTTTTTTTTTTTGCTTTTGCTTTAACTGAACTGAGGAGAAAGAAAATATGAGGTATGTAGAAGGCAGAGAGTACTCCCTCACAATTAATCTTTCCTTCATAGTCATCTCAAATGCATTTATGTGATAGATTATAGTATAATCCCTTCTACCATATTACTTTCATTGAAAAGGTCAAGATAATAATAATGACAATAGTACTTATGAAAATTTGTCAACAATGAAAAATTATATAACTATAGAGTACTTTCCATTTATCATCTACTTTATACTCTTGGGTGGTAAGATACATGGGCGAATGGTTTCCCAAATTTACCAATGTGCAAACAGCCATGAAATTAAAAGATGCTTGCTCCTTGGAAGGAAAGTTATGACCAACCTAGATAGCATATTGCAAAGCAGAGACATTACTTTGCTAACAAAGGTCTGTCTAGTCAAGGGTATGGTTTTTCCAGTGGTCATGTATGGATGTGAGAGTTGGACTGTGAAGAAAGCTGAGCCCCGAAGAATTGATGCTTTTGAACTGTGGTGTTGGAGAAGACTCTTGAGAGTCCTTTGGACTGCAAGGAGACCCAACCAGTCCATTCTAAAGGAGATCAGTCCTGGGTGTTCTTTGGAAGGACTGATGCTAAAGCTGAAACTCCGATACTTTGGCCACCTCATGCAAAGTGTTAACTCATTGGAAAAGACCCTGATGCTGGGAGGGTTTAGGGGCAGGAGGTGAAGGGGACGACAGAGGATGAGATGGCTGGATGGCATCACCAACTCGATGGACATGAGTTTGAGTGAACTCTGGGAGTTGGTGATGGACAGGGAGGCCTGGTGTGCTGCAGTTCATGGGGTCACAAAGAGTTGGACACGACTGAGTGACTGAACTGAATTGAACTGAAATGGAATTCAACAGCATATTGAAAGGATCATACACCATGATCAAGTGGGATTTATCCCTGGGATGCAGGAGGATTCAGTAGTGAGAGTAATGCACTCATTAGTAAATTTGGTTCAATGACTTGCCCTTGGTCACTCAACCTGGCCAGATTGTGAACTTATATATTCTGGCTATAAAGCTTGATATTTTTTTACTATAACATCTTAATTTTAAGTTAATGCTAAGATTCTCTCTTAGTCCAATAAAGATAATGTTTTCCTAGTAGGGTCATTCTAATGCACGGTCATCATGCTGAGCTAGTAACTAATCACCGTGGCTTATAAGTAAAACAGTCTGAAGATCAAGAGCATAAAGCTTACCTAAAAAGAGCATGATTGTGAAATAATTTATGTTACCAAAAAGTTTGGATGCATTTTGGAACTTACTTAATTTTGATCAGTTGGCCTGTCAAATTACACAGAGGACCACTACTAATTGGGGATCACCATTCAAGATATGCTAGTGACAAGAATACTTTAATCGTTCACATTTCTATTTTATCTCCAGAGGCCAATTGTACGCTGTCAGCACTTCTGTGTGTTTGATCAATAGCTTTTCTGGCCTGGAGTGAATAGTGTGCTGGTCAATTGAATGATGTGACATTGAATGGCAAATGTGTCTACTTTCAAGTTGTATGCTGCTGCTGCTGCTGCTGCTAAGTCGCTTCAGTCGTGTCCGACTCTGTGCGACCCCATAGATGGCAGCCCACTGGGCTCCCCCATCCCTGGGATTCTCCAGGCAAGAATACTGGAGTGGGTTGCCATTTCCTTCTCCAATGCATGAAAGTGAAAAGTGAAAGTGAAGTCGCTCAGTCGTGTCCGACTCCCAGCGACCCCACGGACTGCAGCCTACCAGGCTCCTCTGTCCATGGGATTTTCCAGGCAAGAGTACTGGGGTGGGGTGCCATTGCCTTCCCCGTCAAGTTGTATAGGAATCTGTAATTAAAAGTTAGAGGATAAAGGAGTCATTGTATTTTGTAAGGCAGCCTCTGCATTTATCACCCTATGAGGAGTGAAGTATAGTCTCTGAACAACTTACCCCATCCTATAGAAACCTCTAAGATTCAGATCACCTTAATGGTTGTCCAGGCTAGAACAGTTGGCAATTATTTTATCAACTGTCTCTTTCACCTTTCACAGTCAAGTAGTCAACAGGGCTGTGGTTCTGATCATTCAGTTTCTCCAGAATTTGACCACTTATCTCCCACATTCTGGCACCATCTTGGTTAAGGCCCTCATCCAGTCAACCAGTCTTACCTGGGCTACTGCAAATAGACTCCTTCCTCGTCTCCCTGCCCCCAGTTTTGCACCTCTTCAGATCCATTCTCACACTGCTAGCACTTGATCCTCCTAATTATCTTAAAATAGTAAGTGATTTCCTTAAACTTTAGAGTGGAGACTAATGCTCCTGTGCAGGATATGTGATTTTGATTTGGCCCTTGCTGATTTTTTGGCCTTACCTCTTGACATCTCTCCTTTAATGTTAGGCATTATCCATCCTAAAATACTTTCAGTTCCCCAAATATACCAAGTTTCATTTGGCTCAAAGCTTTTTCACAGATTTCTTCCTTTTTCTGGAATACCTTTTTCTTTATCCTTAGCTCATACTCCTTTAGGTATTGTTTCTAGGACTTCTTGCCAGAACTTTCTTATCCACAGTGTTTGATACATCTGATGCTCCAACAGCATTTACTTCTATCTTATTATACTTTTCATTGTTTCTTTTTTTTTTTTTAATACTTTTCATTGTTTCTTAATGGCTGTGACTCTTTTCTGCTTTGATGTGAGGTCTTCTAGGGCTGGGACCACGCCTTCCTTTTTATCTCCAGTAGATATTATAGTGTTGAACTCAGAATAGACCTACAGTAAGTATTTTTTCCCCAGCTTTATTAAGCTATAATATACAAGTAAAATTATATATATTTAAAGCATGCAATGTGGTGATACATGTACATTCTTATACATTGTTAAATAGTCACAACTGTCAACATAGTTAACATAGCCATTACCATCATTTCACTTAGTTAACTTTTGTGGGGGGAGTGCAAACACTTAAGCTCTGCTTTCTTAGAAAATTTCAAGTATACAATACAATATTATTAACTATATTCAGGGCTTCCCATGTGACACTAGTGGTAAAAAACCTGCCTGCCAATACAGGAGACATGAGATGCAGGTTCAGTCCCTGAGTCGGGAAGATCCCCTAGAGGAGGGCATTGCAAGCCACTCCAGTATTGTTGCCTGAAGAATCCCATGGATGGGGGAGCCTGGTGGGCTACAGTCATAGGGTCGCAAAGAGTCAGACATGACTGAAGTGACTTAGCACAGCACAGCACAATTACATTCACCTGCTGTACATTAGATTCCCAGAACTTATTCATCTTATAACTGAAAGTTTTACACTTTGACCAATGTCTCCTCATTCTACCCACTCCACAGCCCCTGGTCGCCCCCATTCTACTCTGTTTTTATGAATTTGACTATTTTTAAAGATTCTACATGTAAGGTAAATCATACATATTTTCTTTCTCTGCCTGGCTTATTTCTTTTAGCAAAGTGTCCTTCAGGCTCACCCGCATCATTGCACAGGGCATGATTTTCTTCTCTTTTTGGCTGAATAATATTTCACTGTGTATATATCTGTATCTATACATTTTCTTTATCCATTCATCCATTGACAGGCACTTAGGTTGTTTTCATATCTTGGCTGTTGTGGCTAATGCTGTCATGAACATGGAAATACAGATATCTCTTCAAGAGAATGATTTCCTTTCCTTCAAATATAAAACTAGAAGTGGAATTGTTGGGCGATATTAGTTCTGGATTTGTCACGTGACCTTTTTTATGTTGAGGTACATTCCTTCAATATCTAATTTTTTGAGACTTTTTACTGTGACAGGATACTGAATTTTGTCAAATGCTTTTTTCTGCATTGACTGAGATGGTCATCTGAATGTTATCCTTCATTCTCTTAATGCAGTGTATCACTCATTTAATCTGTGTATGTTGAATCATCCTTGTATCCCAGGCATAAATCCCACTTGATTCTGATGTATGGTCCGTTTGGTGTGCTGTTGAATTGTTTACTTTGTTGAAGATGTTTTCTTCTATGTTCATCAGTGATATTGATCTGTAGTTTTCTTTTCCTGTAATATTCTTATTTGGGTTTGGTATCAGGATAATGTAGGCCTTGTAAAATGAATTTAGGAATGTTCTCTCCTCTTCACAGGTTTGGGGAACAGTTTGAGAAGGATTCGTATTAATTCTTATTTAATTACTTTATAGAATTCACCATGAAGCCTTTTAACCCTGGGTTTTTCTTTGTTAGGAGATTTTTGATTACTGATTTAATCTCCTTACTCTATTGATGCACCAAGATTTTCTGTTTCTTCATTATGTAGTCCTGATTGGTTTTATGTTTTTAGAATTTTATTTGTTTCCTTTAGATTACCTAACTTGTTAGATAGTTCCATTTTTTAAAGTTTTTAGCCACCCCTGCCCTAGGTGATTTCTTAGTTGATTTTTTTTTTTTTTTTTTTACTGTAAGTCCCTTGACTTCCATATGCTGCCCAGCTTTTTCCTCCTGTCATCAATCCACGTCTCTATGCTGTGCCTTCCCAAATTCCTGCTAGTTTCTTATGCAGACAGTTATTTTATATATTATATTTTTTTCTAGCTCCAGACCATATAGGGTTTTCCAGGCTAAACTATTTTCAAAATCAGCTCTGTCTATGTGTTATTCAAGTTAGGATATACTGACGTAGCAAGCAACTCCCAAATCTCAGAGAATAACACACAAAGATTTAGCTCTTGTTCACACAAGATCCGTCATCATGACTACTCTGTTCTAAGCTGTGACCTGGCATTTCATGCTGTGATGTCCTACAGCCTTGCTTCTGAAATAGGTAGTTTATTGGTTATAGGTGAAGGTGAAAGTGAAGTTGCTGTCGTGTCCGACTCTTTGCAACCCTGTAGACTGTAACCTACTAGGCTTCTCCGTCCATGGGATTCTCCAGGCAAGAATACTGGAGTGGATTGCCATTTCCTTCTCCAGGGGATCTTCCCGACCCAGGGATCGAACCCGGGTCTCCCGCATTGCGGGCAGACGCTTTAACCTCTGAGCCACCAGGGAAGCCCATAGGAAGGTAAATATTTCCTTCTATTTAGGCAGTATTGCAGGAGGGGAAGGCAAGAGGGTCTCACACCAGCTCATCTTTTAAAAATGTTTTATGATAGTAAATTTCAATTATATACAATAGTAATCAATCCAGGGCAAATTTTGCTTCACTTATATTCCCACTTACCCTTCCTACTCTCACTGGACTGTTTTTAAACTGGTCCCAGAAAGTTCTCTATCTTGACAAGATATGGAAGAACTATCCTGGTGGTCCAGTTGTTAAGAACCCACCTGTCAATGCAGAGGGTATGGGATTCTGTCCCTTGTTCAGGAAGATCCCACATGGCACAAGGCAACTAAGCCTGTGCACCACAACTACTGAGACACATCCTAGAGGCCAAGACCTGCAACTACTGAAGTCCCTGCACCCAAGAGCCCGTGCTCTGTAACGAGAGAAGACACCATGATGAGATGCCTATGCACCTCAGCTAGAGAGTAGTCCTCACTCACCACAACTAGAGAAAGCCAGTGAGCAACAATGAAGACCCAGCATAGACAAAAATAATTAATTAAATAATTAAAAAGAAAAGATATGGATTCTTTCTAAAAGCATCATCTGGATATCATTATCACACTTAAAAGATGACATAATCTCCTAATATCATTAAGCATTCAGTAAGCCCCACCAGCTGTTAGGTATTTTAGCTAGGAAATGACACATAACAATTCTGCTCACATCTATTGGCTTAAACTAGTCACAAGGCTCCAACTAAATGCAAGGATGCTGGGAAATGCAGTCTTTTGGTGTACCCAGGAAAAGCATTATGAAGCAGGACTTGGTGAATGCAACCTAACATTAGACAAATTTCTGAGCTAACTTTGCCTCTTTTCAAGTATGTTTTGCTCCCCTTATATTTAGATATCAATAAATATTCTCAAACATGTGGAGTGATGCTGGATTAACTACTGGCACAGTCTGTCTCAGAAATTTGGGACAGACACACATTGCTTATTTAACCCATAGGTGTTCCATTCTGATTCCTGCCCATAAGTTTCACCCATTCATAAAGGTCCAATTTGAGTATTCACCTCTTTCAGAGAAAGGTTTTCCTGACATAAAACTCATAGAGAACTTTCACTTCCCAATTGTTGAAACACACTAGTTATTTGTACCGCTTGTGAATCACTTCAGTCAGATTGTTTTCTTTTTGAAGTACATCTAGGATCTGATCCCTGAGTGTCAGGGTTGTTCTGGCTGGTGATTTTGCAATATTAACCCTCTCTGGGAGAGCAGGTTGAGGCATAGGTGATGTGATAAGAGGTCTGGGGCAGGCATATGCTCTGAGGGAATGCAAGTCTTAAGAGAAGATACCCTCCTATTCACAGAAATGTATCAGTAAGTTAAGTGGGAGGGTGTGCTAATAACAAACCTATTGCCCGATTTTTCTTATATTCCTAGAAGTAGCAGTAGCACTATGGACACCTAAAATTTAGAATACTTATTGGCCTTGGCTAATTGAGATGATTTAGCTGATTATGCAGTCACTAAATCCTGTCTTATCCAGTGAAGGAATGATGACGCCTGTGATACACCTAGCACCAAGACAGGGGTGAGATTTGTTGAGGTATTTTCTGAAGGACTGTCAACTACCTGCTGTTTCATGCTGCATCAGAATTTTGATAATAATTTAAAATGTAATGTCTTATTCCTTCCCTGTTTTCTGTCTTAAAATATAGTATCTACAGAGGTTTGTGCACTTGTAGGTTTGTTTCAGAGTTCCTAAACTTATGCAATAGAAAGGGAAACCTGACTTTAATTAATTTAAGCTTAATTTCATACAAAACAAGGTATGAATTCCTAGGGAGTTGGTGGTCCCCTCTGGCTAACCCAGTCTGTCTTGATTTCTGCTTTTGTCAGGCTGTTTCTCTGAGACTCATCAAATGGGTTCTACAGATTTCTCCCATCTTGAAAGTTTGAAGAAGTGAGGCTGCTTTTGTCTAATAGCATGATTAAATTAATATGAGATTTCTCTATATCTTGCATGTAGTTCTGCATTAATTAGCTCTTAAGTCATTTTTTCCTAATTAAAATGTTTAACTTTCACATGTCCAAAATCCTATATCTTTCCTACCCCAGAAGGAATTTCTATAGGAGCAAGTGCTAGATGAGAAATTTTCACCAACAACAAAGGAAGTGAGTGGAGGCAAAGCAATGCATGAAGACAGGGAACAGAAAGCCCAGATGCTTATCTGCAGACTCTTGAGAGTGCAAGGAGGTGAAAGCCAGCTGTCGAGAGTGAGTATAACGTAGTAACCCTGAAGTAAAAAATTTGGAAAAGGGCCTATAAAAATGACCAAAAGTGGAAGATAAGGTTGAGAGCTGGGCGATTGTCAAGAACAAACACTGGGATTCTTGGTTTGACTTTATGAGCTGAAAGGAACTTGGTAAGTGAGTGGGCCGGCAGGTGAAAAACCCCATGGAGCAGACAGAGTACGCTCTTCATTCCCATGTTTCCCTCTGGTTTGGATGTTCTATAATCTGCCAGCTCATGCTTTGTTCAGTTTATTCTGAGTGGGAACTTTGGGTTTCACTGCTACTATTGTTGTGATGAATAACTCAGAATTATAGTTCCATTTGAAAATGTTTCCTTCATGACCCAGAAACATGGTACAATGCCACTTCCTGAGCCTGATCATCCAAAATCGTGCTGTGGTCAGAGCCACACAGGCTCTCTGATTCACTTTCTAACCAACCACAGTTTAGAGAAAGGTTTCCAAAGTTGACTGGGCATCAAGGACACTAGGGTGCTAACTCTGGGCGCTGTGCCTAGAGTTTCTGACAGTATACTCAATGGACTTGAATTTGGGAACTGACATCATTGATTCATTGTGCCGTGTGTCCTGTTTGAGTAGTATCATGTAATTGCTATGGTTATTAATCTTTAGAAACTGGACACTTAGAACTTAACTGTGGAAATCTGAGATATGGATGGACCTTAGAGCACCCGTCAGCTCAGGGTGCTGTGATGACCTAGAAGGGTGGGATGCAAGGGGAGGTCTCTGAGGGAGGGAATATATGTATACATATGGTTGATTCACCTCCTTTTATAGCAGAGAATCCCAGGGGCGGGGGAGCCTGGTGGGCTGCCGTCTATGGGGTCGCACAGAGTCGGACACGACTGAAGCGACTTAGCAGCAGCAGCAGCAGAGCATTGCAAAGCAACTATACCCCAATTGAAAAAATAAAGAGCCTCAGTTAACTACGAATCTTCAAAGGATTACAGCCTGCAGTAGTTGATGAACCTGGCACTTTTCTGCAGACTAAGTGTTGGCCAAGTAGTAGTCAATCTCTGCCTCCTAGTACTTGAAGGAAAGGAGCAATGCAGTGTATGTTTGATAAAGATGCTCTGCTTATATAGTACTGAAAGTCTTGGCTTCCGTAATGGGTAAAACTGGATCCATAGGGAAAGAACAGAAAGACCTTCTGTCAGCATCATGCTATTTTCATGAGGTGTGGTATGGGAGAGAAGACTATATATATATGTGTGTGTGTGTGTGTGTGTGTGTAAGTGATTAGATCTGTTTCTGCTGATGAGAAATGGAAGAAAAGACATGTAGAGAAATGGAAGAAAAGACAGTTTTCTTTAGGGAAAAAACAGAATAGGAAGTGACCATAAAGGTCAGAATCCAACATTTTTCTTTCCAAAAAACTTTCTCCTGACTTTTAAGTTTCAATTGATGACATTACAGAGACTCAAACCCTCAGATTTCATTTGTTACTGCCTTATTGACTTTACTTTAAAGAGAACTACCATCAAAGGGCAATTCTGTCCCTACACGTTTATGCAAGACCTTCCAAAATCATTTTAGCATTTTCAAATTGTTGGGAAAAAATTCTGAGATGAGTGATATTTCATGACATGTGAAATTGATTACATGAAATCCAAATGTTAGTATCTATAAAAGCAGTTTTATTGGAATGAAACCAAGCTCATTCATTTACATGTTATCTCAGACTGCCTTTATGATGGCAGAACTGAGTAGTTACACAGAGGCCAGATGGCTCATAAGCCAGGAACCCTTCTCTCTAGCCTTTTACAGGAAAAGTTTGTCTTAGTAGTCTGTAAGCTCCTTGAATCCAGGAACTATGTTTCAAATCCTAAGAAGCTTCTAACAGAGTGTTTAGCACAGAAAATTCTCAATGAATCTTTGAAGAACTATACTTCAAAAGTATAAAATGAGCTGCTTTTTTCCTTGCAGCAATTAACCCAGGGACTTTACCCAAGGGGGTTTCAGTATATATTTCTTTTAATTGAAATTTAATTTTTTTTTTTTTTTTTTTGCTTAATTCAGTGGTTCTCAAACTTTACCTTGCATCAAAACCACTTGGAGGACTTTAAAAAACAGATTCTGGGGCCCTTCCCTGAGAGTCTGATTCAGTAGGTCTGGGGCAGGACTCAAGAATTTTCATTCCTAAAATGTTCCCAGGTGATGCCACTGCTGGTAGTCCAGACACCACACTTTGAGAACCATTGATTTCATTAATACCTCCCAAACCAGGATGAAAACCAGATCATCTGAGGAAGTATGTTAAAAATATAAATTTCTAGGCTTCCCTGCCAGATATTCTGATTCTGCACATATAGGATTGGGGCTGGTAATCTATTTATTTAACAAAGCATTCAAGTGTTTTTAAGATTTCCAGAAGGATCACTTTTTGGAATCCATAGGTGCGACAACATCCTCTGAGGTGTGATTTCTGCTTAATATTCAAATACTTAGTGCTTTGTTCATAGAATAATAGTTTCATGGGTTTAGAAGAGATCATCTAGTTTGCTAGTTTGGTTTTCAAAACTCAAGTGACAAAATGGATGGGTGAAGTATTTAATTAAAAAAAAATCTCAATTAGAATTTAGATTAGACGAGATAGTATGAAGTAGAGTGAATAGGAGGGCTGAGCAACCTATCTGGTCTCGGGATAGTGTCTGCAAGGGAGCTGTTTTGGGTGACAAAATGTGCCTTCCAGCAGCTGGGAAGTACTGATTCAGTCTAACAATTGGCTTTTTACTTTTCAGAGAAAAATGACATAATCCTACATACTAATATTTTCGTTGAACTTTCAGTTGCTAAGAAACCAATGGAAGTTAAGGGAACAATCCTTTTCTTCAAAAATTGGAACATAATGACAAAAATAGTTTTTATAATGACAAAAGTGCCAGGCTCTAGTGAACGCTCTGTAGAGCTTTTAATTTACAATTTTATTTCTGGCTGTGTGATGCTCTAACAGAAATTTTCAGCAGGGTAAACGTCTATTGACCGTGCTGTTTGAAAAGATTACACACTCATTGTAAGCTCACGTCAGCCCTGATTTAGCCACATGGAAGGTCAAGTTCACCTGGGCTGCACTGCTGGACAGCCTGGGGCTCAGGCGGGTGCTTCTTTTATTTAACAAAGCATTCAAGTGTTTTTAAGATTTCCAGAAGGATCACTTTTTGGAATCCATAGGTGCGACAACATCCTCTGAGGTGTGATTTCTGCTTAATATTCAAATACTTAGTGCTTTGTTCATAGAATAATAGTTTCATGGGTTTAGAAGAGATCATCTAGTTTGCTAGTTTGGTTTTCAAAACTCAAGTGACAAAATGGATGGGTGAAGTATTTAATTAAAAAAAAATCTCAATTAGAATTTAGATTAGACGAGATAGTATGAAGTAGAGTGAATAGGAGGGCTGAGCAACCTATCTGGTCTCGGGATAGTGTCTGCAAGGGAGCTGTTTTGGGTGACAAAATGTGCCTTCCAGCAGCTGGGAAGTACTGATTCAGTCTAACAATTGGCTTTTTACTTTTCAGAGAAAAATGACATAATCCTACATACTAATATTTTCGTTGAACTTTCAGTTGCTAAGAAACCAATGGAAGTTAAGGGAACAATCCTTTTCTTCAAAAATTGGAACATAATGACAAAAATAGTTTTTATAATGACAAAAGTGCCAGGCTCTAGTGAACGCTCTGTAGAGCTTTTAATTTACAATTTTATTTCTGGCTGTGTGATGCTCTAACAGAAATTTTCAGCAGGGTAAACGTCTATTGACCGTGCTGTTTGAAAAGATTACACACTCATTGTAAGCTCACGTCAGCCCTGATTTAGCCACATGGAAGGTCAAGTTCACCTGGGCTGCACTGCTGGATAGCCTGGGGCTCAGGCGGGTGCTTCTGCAGAAGCAGTATTTGACACAATGTATGCCCTATCCATTCTCACATTAATAAAGAAGTGGAAATGAGACACCATGTGAGGCAGCACAGAACTGAATTTGGAGCCAGCCAACCCAGTGGGACTCTGCTGTGCACTTGGAGTGACCTCAAGAAAGTCACACAACCTCTTGAGCAGTCTCTTCCACCATAAGATTGAAGGGGTTTATTGGCATCACATGATTCTTAAATGAAGGTGCTTCATAGACCAGACACCCTTGTCCGTGCTTATGGTATTCATTATTGACGTGCTCCAAATGTGTCATCATGAGATATGCAAGATTCTTGTCTGGAAGTCTTAGAAATATGTGCCTGGTGCAGACTATACAATCTGTACATGTTTCCTGAGTGAAACTGAGAGAATAAAAGGAGAGAAAAAAACATATCAGTTTAAAACAAACTTAGTAAGAGTTTTATAGAGCAGAACCAGAATATAGGTAAGAAATGAACCAAGTGGATATTTCGAAGAAGGGTTCATTTACTTTTTTTCAGGCCTGTAACTTAGAATTCATGGTTAGCAGTGTTAGACATGGAACTTTACCTTTTAAAAGGTAAAGTCCCTATGACTCTGTCTCTGTTACAAAGAAAACTGTATTAATGTCATGTTAGAAAAATCAGTCTTAATGTCATTTCAGGTCCACTTTAGATTTACCCAGGGTAAGAAAAAGTATTATTTAGATTATGTTTTTGTTCAGTGAGAAATAAAAAAGAGTCTGGCATAACTTTATTTATATGTTGATATTTCTGTAGCCTGTAAAGGGAAGTGAATCCTCACTCATTGCTCACTAGTTAATGCCACGGAGCACTAAAGGGCTATACAAAAGAAGCAGGTCTTCAATGTGTGACCTCTGCCAGGTGCCCAAACAACTGGAAGGATAGCAGGTGCTTGTGCAGAAATATTGAGATTTACGAGGTGGCCTCAGCAAGAACAAAAAGTATAGGGAAAGTATTTATGTATTTGTAGGTGTTGCTTTAATATAGATTACTTTATCAAAACATATTGAGTCCATATTTAGTTCTTCAAAGATATAGAAGCTGGGGAGGTAACTATGCTCAAGACATAATTCCTGTCCCCTGAGCTTCTGGTTTAGTGGGGAGACAGGAACATTAATAGGCAGTTATGGTGGCTCAGAGGTTAAAGCATCTGCCTCCAATGTGGGAGACCCGGGTTCGATCCCTGGGTCGGGAAGATCCCCTGGAGAAGGAAATGGCAATCCACTCCAGTATTCTTGCCTGGAGAATCCCACAGACTGAGAAGCCTAGTAGGTTACAGTCCATGGGGTCGCAAAGAGTCGGACATGACTGAGCGACTTCACTTCACTTCATGGCGCTGGGTATATGCCCTGAGCCTGTAGGAGCTCACAATGAGGACACCAACAAGGCTAAGGAGGGGGCTGTGACCAGGAAGTTTGGTCAGAGGAAGTGACATCTATGCTGGAACTTGAAAGATCAAGAGGAGGTGGTGCTTAGCAATCTGTGAGATATGTTTCCAGGTGAACTGAGCTAATGGGTGTTGCTCTTAAGAATGTAAAACCTGGGAATGAGCTGTGAAGACAGTAGTGACAGGTGTGCAAAGCCAAGAGGAGAAGGGGAGAGGCCAGTAGAAGCCCAGAGGAGCCTGCTCCAGCCTCAGTTATGCAAAGGAGGAAGCCCATGAGCAGAGGGAGGAAGTAAAGCCAGAGGGAAGCGGGTGGCATGAAGGAGGGAGAGTGCTGCCTAGTCTTTGCAGGGACTGCCCAGTCTGATTCCCAAGACAACTGGAGTTACTATTATTCCCAGTCTTTGGCTTCAGTGAGATTCTTCAATTCTCAAAGCAACCTTCTCTGTACTTGAACTAGCTTGAATAGGCCTTTGTCCTTCATGAGCCAGAAGATCTTGAACTGAGTGGGAGGCCAGTCAGAATGTCTTCACACGTCTCTTTCTGAACAGTCTTGCTTTCCCTACTCCCAGATGCAGAAGCAATATGCTCCTGTTGAGTCAAAACCTTGGAACCCTGCCCACCCCCACCCACCCCCGACTCCAGGAGAGCTACACCTCGTGTCTGGACCTGCTCCTCCTCTCCATGGGTTCCAGAGGCTCTTCTGTGCCCTACTGGGGGATAGGTCACTAAGAAGCACCTTCTTCTGTCTTATCAATTGACTGGGAATTGCCTGGCCTGTGACTCTGAGGTTTGTCTCAGTTAGTCCAATGTTAGCTTTATACCACTTTCCTTAAATGAGCTTCCTTTGTTGCACATTCATAACCTGTTCCCAGAGCTTTCAGAGTACCATGGTCTGTGTGCTTCATCTTGATGCCTGATTTGTGGTTACTGGAATCTGCCATGTCTCTACTTCAACTTTATCCATGATTGTTACCCCCTCTCAAGGTGACATTGCTGCTGCAACATTGCCATGTGACCCTTACAAAGTCCTTAAGAGACAATCTGAGCACCACTGTTTTCCCAGTTTAACCTTTCCATGTCAGTTGATTGAGCTTATTATATAAAACTCTCAGATATATAAGATTTTAACAGAAAAAATTATATATTATGATATATTAAAACTCTCAAATCTATAAAGCACCACATTTGTTTTATTTTTTCTTCCAAAATAAGAATGGAGCAAAAGGGTAATTATCATTGGTCACTGCATGGTGTGTCAGTGAGATAGTGTCAGTGAGTGGGGAATGGATTGGGTAAATGTGAGGCCAGCCAGCATAAAGACACAGACTGGGACATTCCCAGTGAGAACAGGATGGAAATAAAATCTCATGGTTTGAAAGAAAGGGAACTTGTGTCCAACTGAAACTGTGATTTGATTATCCATATCTGACAGATTTAAAAGCCTGGAGGTGACAGAGATTTAGTCAGTAACAGAACCCACATCTTCTGGCTCTTGAAGTGACTCAAGCTTCTGAGATAATCAAGAGAACAACGTCTCCTCTAACTCCACACACACCAACTACTGGGCTAAACATGTAAGAATTAGGCAGGACCTGGGGTGCATCTAGTCTGATACACTGCACTGTCTGAAGCAAATATTCTCACTACAATATCCTTTAACAGTAAGCTTCTTGCCATAATTCCATAATTCCTGTAATTCCAAGCTCAGGTTAATAATGAGAGAACCTTTTCTCTCCCACCATACTCTATTCTATAAACTTGAATTTCCCTCCCATAGGCTCTATTTTGGTAATACACTACTCATTTCCAATCACCTAAGCCAGAAACCGCCATCTCTGATAAGCCCTTTTACTTTTCTGTATGTTAATAACAGAATCCTGGTTTGATTTGTTTTGTTCTGTTTCTTTGGTGCAGTTTTTCTCCTATTCTCTTTTCCTCTGTTATCATTCTTTATCCCTATCAAGACCTTCATTATTTTGTGCTCTGTTGATAAATATCAAGCCAGATCAATTTCTCTATCTTAATGATTTTGTCAGAGCTCTCCTGTCCTTTTCAAAATCTTCTCCAGAGAAAGGTGCAAAAATGAATTTTATTGTGCCATCTGGATTTTAAGGTTCTTTGTAGCTTTTATAAATGGCAACCTCTCCTATTTAATTTCACATGTGTATACATTACAGTTTGACAATATTTTTACTATTCTCAGAAAAATATCACATTTGTTCATAATAGGAAGCCTTTTGTATTCAGTGGTTCCTGCCAGAGCTGACTGTGTCCTACCCTTCCAAATAAATTGTCTAGAAAGTTGACAGATCTTCTTATATTCTCTCTTTTTTCATTGATTTCTCATTTCATCGTTGACACCTGATATTGGTGACATCCAACCATTTAGTTACCCAGTGAGAGTATGTATGTGTCTGATATTATTATCACCGAAGTGTAAGCATGAGCATAAAGGGGGCAGATTCGGAGTTGTGCTTCCATGGAGGAGAGAAGTGCTGAGTAGCTTTCTTTAGTCCTGGAGAAGATAATTGACAAGGAAATGGGAAGGGAGAGATGTAAATAAGTAGAGGGAAGGTGATACCTGCATAGAGTTATTGTAGCTGGGGTAAGGCCTGGAAGCCCTTTGAAGCATCGGTGCCTAACTCAGGAGGATTGAGGGCAAAAATACAGGACAGTCTTGGCAGGTAGGTCAGATCACCAATACCTGGTAAGTAGAAAACAAGGATGTGGGGCAGAGTGATGGGCCACATGTTTGTCTTAAAGGTTTTAGATATTGAGACTGATGTCTTTCCCCGAGAAAGCAAATTCTGTGAAAAAGATCAACCTTCTGTGTCTTTACAGAAGCAAGGAGTTTTAAAGTGAAAGAATCAAAGGGATCTTTTGGCTTTGAGCAGTAATATTCTGATACAGGACAAATCATTGATGTTTTTGTTTTTTTCATTTTTTGACATACTTATGTTGGAGAAGACTCTTGAGAGTCCCTTGGACTGCAAGGAGATCCAACCAGTCCATTCTGAAGGAGATCAGCCCTGGGATTTCTTTGGAAGGAATGATGCTAAAGCTGAAACTCCAGGACTTTGGCCACCTCATGCGAAGAGTTGGCTCATTGGAAAAGACTCTGATGCTGGGAGGGATTGGGGGCAAGAGGAGAAGGGGACGATAGAGGCTGAGATGGCTGGATGGCATCACGGACTCGATGGACGTGAGTCTGAGTGAACTCTGAGAGATGGTAATGAACAGGGAGGCCTGGGGTGCTGCGATTCATGGGGTCGCAAAGAGTCGGACACGACTGAGCGACTGAACTGAACTGAACTGATCACGGGCATATTCCTATGCTGAGGCAGTATTTTGGGCTCCTATAATTTCTTCCCTGAAAAGGGTTTCTCAAGGCAAAAGAACAGAGCTCTGATTACATTTTTTAAGTTAATGCATTCTGGAATATTTAAAATTTTCTTGATTAAAATGACAATTTGAATTCAAAGGGCCACACAATATTAATTTAGTGCCAACTGATGGATGACAATTGCCCCATAGTCTCATCTTTCCTTTCCCATTCACGTGTTCTTATTATGAATTCCTTTACTCCTTCCTGATTAACAAATGGAAATACTAAATTGTTTAAGCTTAATTCATGGCTTATTTTTGCTGTATATTCTATTTTGTTGGAAGATATTTTAATAGTTTTTCTTCCATTAGCAGAATTTGTGGTAGAAACTTGCTTTTGATTTGAAAAAGAGACCTGGCAGAGCAGATATTTTAAGCTGATTACTTAGTTTTTGAAATTTTAGAGGAAATAAACAAGATGATTAGTTTGAAATGTAATTCATAGTCAATGAGTTAGAAAAAATACTTGAGTTGCTGATTACAGCTAGCTCAAGCAGATCTTCTGAAAAGTAATTCACTTTTGGAGAGATTCCAAATGGATTCTTTCTGCTTAAATTTGCAAAATTTCCCAATGCTGTGTCAATATTTCAAACAGCATTGAAAAAAAGTTTATAAGCAGAATTGATCTGACTTCAACTGCTCTGAATGTAGGCGGTGTCTTGAATTTTCTGAGCACAATATTCACAGATTGAAAAGAGACTCGAGTTTAGATAAATAGTTCTGATTCTCTCTAGTGTTCTTGCAGCTCTATTGCCCCTCTCCCATAATGCTTTTCTTTTTCTTTTTCCCTTTATAAATTTTTATTATGGATGACCTCAAACATATACAAAAGGAAAGACAACAAAATAATAAACCTCCAAGTAACCAGTGCTCAGTTTCAAGAATCATCAACTCAGTGGCTATCTTGTTTCATCTGTACTCCAACCAGTTAATATTTTCTCCTTTCCCCTATAGTCAATTATTCTGAAGCAAATTCTAAACATTCAAGTCACATCATATTTAAATATTTTAGCATGATCTCTAAATTATGGTCCCTTTAATATTATTACCATATCTTTAAAAATTCAGAGTAATTTCCTTCAGGAAATATCCAACTCAAATTCTCTATTTTGTCTCATATAGTTTTTAATAGTGTATTTATTCAGATCAGGATCTAAACAAGGGCTCACATATTGCATTTGGTCAGTATGTCACTTAAATCATTTTCAGTATAAGTTTTCCTTTCTTCTTTTTCCCTTTACAATATATTTTGGCGGGGGGGGCGGGGGAACTGGTCATTTATTCCTATAGATATTCTCACAATATGGATGCTTTTATTTAACATCTTGCTTTGTCTCTTGCATTTATTTAATAATCTGATCATTGCATGATCCACCCCTGCCTGATTTTTCAGTCTCATCTTGCACAGAACTGTCTGCACTCCACCCACATCAGCATTTGCTCACCTGTACTTAGAATGGTCTTTGCTTGGCTGAACCCCTTATTTGTTGATTCGTTTGGTTGCATCACGAGGAATCTTTTGTCGTAGCACATGGACTCTATAGTTGTTTCTTGTGGACTCAGTAGGTATGGCATATGGGCTTAGCTGCTCCATGTGAGATCTTAGTTTCCTAAACAGGGATCAAACCCAGGTCCCCTGCAATGCGAGGCAGATTCTTAACCACTGGATCATTAGAGCAGTTCCTGAAATATCTCTTTCTTATTGTTTAGTTGCTAAGTCATGTCCAACTCTTTGCAACCCCATGGGCTGCAACCCGCCAGGCTCCTCTGTCTATGAGATTTCCCAGGCAAGAATACTGAAGTGGGTTTCCATTTCCTTCTCTAAGACTTTACCTTATTAAATTATATTTAATACAAAGGACATAATCACGAGGTATGCTTTGATTATTTTTTATTTTACTCCTATCTCCAGGCCTTCTACTTGAGGTCACTGTGGTTACTTTTTATTCCCAGTATCCTGTGATACTACTCACAGGTGGTTAGTATTCTGGCAGAGACCATAACTGACATATGGAATTCAGTCACTTCTTTAGGTTTTGATGGCCTTAGGGCCTACATTGCCTAGCTGTCTCCACAGAGTTTCTCAAAATGCAAATAATTCCCCATGTTTAAAAGGAGATGCTTACGCTTGTTTATTAGTTTGCTCGGGTTGCCATGATAGAATGACACAGACTGGGAGACTTAAACAACAGAAGTTAATTTTCTCATAGCTCTGGAGGCTGGAAGTCCAAGATCAAGGTGCTGGGAGGGTTGGTTTCTGCTGTGACCTCTCTTCTTGACTTGCGAACAACTGCTTTCTGTTTTTCCTGTGGGCATGCAGAGAAGTCTCTGGTGTTGCTTTCCTTTTTTATAAGGACATCATCAGTTCTATTGGATTAGGGCCCCACCATCATGACTTGAACTAATTACCTCCTTAATTACCTCCTTAAAGACCCATTTTCAAATAAATTCATACTGTGGGTTAGGGCTTCAATATATAAGCGGCCACAATTCAGTCCATAACTATCCAAATAACACATTCCTCAGGAGTTTGGGTCTAAACTGAACCTACTCTGCCAACTACAAAACATTTCATTCATTTCAATTCTTAGCAATAGGTGACTCACATTTTATTTTATTTTTTAATTCAGCTTAATAATATGCTTCCATGGCTATTCCTTTTAATAATTAAATTGCCCCAAAGCAGTCTGTTCAAGAAGGTTTCCATTCTTTTTGACACAGCTGTTTCTACCACTACTTCCTTATTTTTTGCTTTCTGACACAAGATGTTCCAGGCTCAACTTCGACTTTTCTCAGTCTCAGCCCTAGAGTCAACCACTTCTCCAAGGAACCCTGATTCATTTTAGTGAAGAATGATATTTAGAAACCAAGATCTGAGCACTAGGTGGGCTCACCATTACTGGGTTGGCCTTTTAGTTAGTGAACCTCTATTCACTGACAACTCTTTTTTGAATCATGGAGTCATAATGTTACAACCAGCCCAATCCATTACTATTGGATTATGTTCTTTCTTTCCATATTCATATCTCTCCTTCACTGAGAATCCTGATTTCCAACATCAAGATACTCATTCACTTGCTCAAACTGCGTCACACAGTACAGTTCCAGAATTATACCAATGTTACTACTAATGAATACTGTTTAAATTTTCTCCATATTTTGTGTGTGTGTGTTTGTGTCCTTAGAATATATCCTATTCACTATACACAAAGTACTATGTTCTAAAGTCTGTGAATTAATTCTTTCCTCCATGTGGTCAACAATTTGACATAAAGTTAGGTTAACTTGTTTCTGCTTGTATTCAATTTTAGGGTTTTCTTTTCTTCATTCTTTTAGATTTTATATTTTGAATATGTTGAACATTTTTTACAGTTTAAAAGTCAAATGATATAAAGAGATATATCAAGAAACTGTCATTCCCATTACTATCCCCTACACCCCCAAATCCTACTTGCCTATCAGTGTTAACCATTTAATTAATTTCTACCTTATCCTTATTTCTTCAAATACACATAGACACACTGTTTGCAACTTACTTTCTCAGGATATCCTGGAACTTTATACCAATTCATGAAGATATTTCTTATTCTTTCTTAGAGCTGCATAGTAATTCATTGTGAGAGTATAGTAGCCAGTCTCCTACAGATGGGCATTTAAGTTGTATTAAATATTTTGCCAATACAAGTTACACAGCTGTGAAATGTTTTTTGTATTTACATTTGTGGGATTATATCTTCAGGGTAAAATTTCTAGAAGCGGGCTTGCTGGATCAGATAGTAAATGCACATGTGCTCTAGATATTGCAACATTCCTCTTCACAGAGATTGAACTATTTTCACTCCTGACAGCAGTGTGTAACAGTGCCTGTTTTCTCACAACTTTATCATCAGAGTGGCTTGTCAAAGTTATTTTTTCTCAGTCTGACAAAAGAGAGAAATGGTATCTCAGGAAGCTTTAGTTTCTATTTCTCTTATTATAAGTCAGTCTGATGATCTTCTCATATAGCAAAGAATCACCATATAATATTTTTGTAAACTGTTTATTCATGTCTTTTGTCTTTTTTCGAGACAATTTTTGATATTTTTAACTTTGATTTTCAAGAGTTCTTTCTATATTAGCCACATTAAAACTTATCTATGGTATGTGGTACTTCAATTTGTCTTTTGCATGAATGTTTTGAAGATGCAAAGCTTAAAATTTTGAAGACATTTAATGGCATCAAATTGATCACCACTTTATTGTTCCTGGAGTTTGACTCTTAGTTAAAAAGTCTTTCTACTTAAGAAGGAATGTACTCTTGTTTTATTCTAGTGGTTATATAAATTCGTGTTTCTTACATTTGGACCTCAAATCCATCTTGAGTTGGTTGATTCAAAGAAGACTTTTTTACTGAAGGCAAGCGCAACCTTTATTTCCAAGGCCATGGTATTCTAGTCTTACCAGTAAATATCAAAATTATACCAACCATTAGGTACACTTCCAATTAGGTACACTCCTCAGTAAGAAGCAGCCCACCAGCTCCTCTCCCAGCTCCACCCAGGAGGCTTCTGTCCAGACAGAGCACAGGGATTTAGGAGAGCTGGTTGGGTACAATTTTCATAACCTCCTTTTTAAGCTATCAGCTATTTCAGGTATAGTATCAACTATTTCAGGTCAAGAATTTATTTTACTATTTAAATATCTAGCCACTAACATGTAAGCCTTAGGGAGTTCTTTGGGGTGTAGCAATGCTCTGTGTGTTGTGGTGGTGGTTTTTACATATGGATAAAAACTCATCTAACTATACATGTGAAAAGGGGTAAATTTAGCTGTATATCAGTTACCTCTCAATAGATAGGACTTTAAGAAATTGTGTATATAAAGTGTGCTTGTGGTAGAGGAAATGGGGAGAGGATGATAATATATTTCTTAAAACACTAGAGCTATGTCAAAACAAATAGTTACCCCCCCCCCCCAAAAAGTCACAAAATTAAAGGAAAGGAGAAAAGAAAGGAGAAAGAGTGTCTCTCTGGGTATTTGATGCGAGGCTCTGTCGTTTACTCCCTGCAGTGCTGCTCTATCCCCGTGCACCTTTCACCAGGCAGTCACCTGCCTGC
The DNA here is from genome assembly GCA_006410635.1 of Cephalophus harveyi. Classification (NCBI taxonomy): domain Eukaryota; kingdom Metazoa; phylum Chordata; class Mammalia; order Artiodactyla; family Bovidae; genus Cephalophus; species Cephalophus harveyi. The sequence continues at coordinate 88,749 of SJYT01036213.1, read as the reverse complement.
ATCCAAAAGTTATAGATAGGACTTTAAGAAATTGTGTATATAAAGTGTGCTTGTGGTAGAGGAAATGGGGAGAGGATGATAATATATTTCTTAAAACACTAGAGCTATGTCAAAACAAATAGTTACCCCCCCCAAAAAAAAGTCACAAAATTAAAGAAAAGGAGAAAAGAAAGGAGAAAGAGTGTCTCTCTGGGTATTTGATGCGAGGCTCTGTCGTTTACTCCCTGTAGTGCTGCTCTATCCCCGTGCACCTTTCACCAGGCAGTCACCTGCCTGCATCCAAAAGCTGTCTGCAGTAAACCTGTGATACTGATGCAGAAGAAAATGGACCTGCTGAACTGGCTGGCAGCCCACTGGTCACACCCTATTCACATGGCTTTGGCCGGTAGAAAGGGTACAGCGATCATGCCGCTGAAGCCTGTCAGGTAGGTCTACAACCCCAGAAATATGCACAGGTACTGCAAGGAGATTCAACCAGTCCATTCTGAAGGAGATCAACCCTGGGATTTCTTCAGAAGGAATGATGCTAAAGCTGAAACTCCAGTACTTTGGCCACCTCATGCGAAGAGTTGACTCATTGGAAAAGACTCTGATGCTGGGAGGGATTGGGGGCAGGAGGAGAAGGGGACGACCGAGGATGAGATGGCTGGATGGCATCACGGACTCGATAGACGTGAGTCTGAGTGGACTCCGGGAGATGGTGATGGACAGGGAGGCCTGGCGTGCTGCGATTCATGGGGTCGCAAAGAGTCGGACACGACTGAGCGACTGAACTGAACTGAACTGACCAGGGAGGAACTTTTTCTATCGTGTCAACCATGTTCAGTCTCTGGGAGTCTAGACTGCCAGTACTCTCCAAGGACTCTCGGCGAGAGAGCTTTTTTCTAAGATGTCGTTTTCCGTGGGGCATTTGCCATGAGCTTGGTATCTTCATTTTCATGTTCACTGTTGGACATGGCACCCCCATTGATCACTACTGATAGAGTAAAGAAAGTGGGGTGCTTCGTTCCTTCTTTGTATTTCCCTTCAGTCGAACTTACAGTACACTTGTAGTGTACTTACTAATACTCTTACTAATCATTAAGAGAAAAGGAATAGCTTGGCCTTTGGACTGAAGTGGCTGGAAGTTGTCTTGCTCAAGCGAGGAGCCCAGGATCAGAGTCCAGTGCCGGGAGCCTCTGATTCTCAGGCAGAGAAGAGCCCCACTGGAGGCAGCTTGGGAGGCTCCAGTCCTCCGCTGCTCCACAGTACCTGCCACCACCTCTAGGTGACTCATTTTAAAAGACGCGATCGGAGGTTAAAAGGCCACGTTGCCTGTAGCCTTATTTCATTTGTTTCTACCAACCCTAGGAAAATTGGATCAAAAATTTAAAATTAATACATATGAACTATATTTTTCTGTGATGAATTTTTAAATAGTTGATTTAATATAATGGTCAGATTAATTTTAAGTACTAAAAGGGCTTCCCGGGTGGTGCTAGTGGTAAAGAACTCATCGGTCCAAGCAGGAGATCTAAGGTGGGTTCCATCCTTGAGTGGAGAAGATCCCCTGGAGAAGTGTATGGCAACCCACTCCAGCATACTTGCCTGGAGAATATCATGGACAGAGGACCTGGCAAGCTACCTTCCATGGAGTCCTAAAGACTTTTTGAAAGGTACTTAAAATATACTTGCTTAAAAGGAACACTGACATCAATATCTCTGTAATCAATTTATAAATGGGCCTTATAAAGACGATGTAAAAAAGCTCTAACAAACTCTGACGTAATAGTTTTATGACCCAAAGTTCGACTTTTATCTACTCAAAAATGCGCATGCTGAACACCTTATTCACACTTCTCATCAATTCCCCATCTTCTTTTCATTGCTTTATTTCTTCCACAACAAATCATCTTCTGAGATACTGGATATCAGATGTGTCAAGATTTAACTTGCTTATTTTGTTTTTCTACCTACTTCAACTAGAATGCAGACTCCATGAGGTCAGAGTTTGTGTCTGTTTTGTTCACTGGTATATCCCGAGCCTCCAGAACAAGGCTTATCACATGATGTGTGTGTGTGAAGTTGCTCAGTCATGTCCGACTCTTTGTGACCCCATGGACTGTAGCCCACCAGGCTCCTCCCATGGAGAATCCTCCATGGGATTCTCCAGACAAGAATACTGGAGTGGGTTGCCATTTCCTTCTCCAGGGGATCTTCCCAACCCAGGGACTGAACCCGGGTCTCCTGCATTGTAGGCAGATGCTTTACTGTTTGAACTCAATGGGCACTTGATATATATTGGCTAAATACATTAATGAATTAATAGTATGTCAAATTATTCTGTCCAATAATTGTCCATTATTGACAAGCAGATCTTTTCTTTTAATGTAAGCTAAATAGAAGAATGGCATCAGAATCAACTGGAGAACTTGTTACAGCACAGATTATTGAGCTCTACTCCCAAATTTTGGATTCTATAAATCTGGTATGAGGCCTGAGAATTCGCATTTCCAGTGAATTCCTCCATCATGCTGATGCTAGAGGTAGAAGGAACACTTCAAAAAACACTGCTTTACAGAAACCAAAACTCAAGAGCATCATGAAATTTGGGGGATGGATGTGAATTACTAGCCCCTGGCCTTAGCTTTGGGCTTAGTACATCTGCTATATTGTGATTAACCTGCAGGAGCAAACATGGTGGGGCATAGGGTTGGTATGGCAGTAAGTAGTTTCCTTGACTCTCTCCCAGCAAATTAAGAAGCATGCTGAATCCCCACAGGCTGTCATTTTGTTCAAATGTGTTTTGAGCCTTCGTGATGGCAATAGACTCTCGTAAAGTAAGCCCTGGCCTTCCCCACAGTGTCTTGGTTAACATGATGAATGAGTGGAAATTTTCCCATTGGAAGTCTGTTATGGCTTTTCTTTTGGTGAAATCTTCTTAAAAGATTCTCTAATGCAACGTGAAAAAAAAAAATAGCATTCCAGTTACTGAGACAGTAAGCCCTTCTACAGTGGCTTTCATCCTGATAAGTCTTTGCAAACATCAACTAATACCTCAGGCAATCCTTGGAGGCAAGTTGTATTCTCTACGTTTTGTTCTTTTAGAGGCTGGAGACAGAGGTTTGGCTTCTAGCTCATGTTTCTGTGGCCTGGCCTCTCTCTTTTTTGGTCTGTTTATTCGCTGGAAGAGAGATGAGAATTAGGCCTTAAAAACGAGATTCTCTGCTGCTTAGTAACCTCCTGAGGCAGGTTATTTCCTGCCTCAGTTGTTATTTCCAACAATCCTGTTTTTCATGTGCAATGATTAATTATTAAGGCAATGATCTTAAGGACTATGACATTGTTTATTATTCAGTAGGGGTGAACTTACAGGAAAACAGAAGTCTTGGTTTTATGGACATTCTTCTGTGTTAAATAGAACAATGAAAGTGATATATGCAAAATTGTCAGCAGAATAAGCACAACTCTGTTGACCTAGAAGTGTTTTCAGTAACATCGACACATATTCAATAAGTACTAGGTTAAATTTATCTTATAATTTCTAAATATGTTCTTAAATTTTGATAAGGTGGGAAGTCCATTACTAGAAAGAATACCTTTATTGGGTAAGAAAGCACATACACTGAGTCCAGAGGATCAGACAGAGTATTTCTTTGATTCTCAATCACACTAAATCCACCATTACCAGTACAGAGAAGGCAGCCCCTCTTTCTAGTCTTTCTTCTTTTTTCTTCCTTCATGTAATATTTTTTGAGTGCCTAGTGTAGGCTTGGTCCAGTTGCTAGGATTAAAGCAGTGAAAAAAACAAAGTTCTGACCTCAAGGATTTAGACTATAGTAAAGGGAAATCATTAAACAACACTGTATATGTATATCAGAATGAAGAGTGATAAATACTGTTTAGATATCAAGAAGGAACTCACAAGTAAGATGACACTTGGCACACGAAGAAAGTGTGGGCATGAGCCAATGAATATTTGAGGGAAGAGCATTCCAGAAGAGGGAAATTAGATGCCAGTGCCCTGAGGGAGAAGCAGGGCTGACATGTTCAGGAGCAACAGAGTGGCAATGGGCTGCAGGAGAGTGAGTCAGGGGTGAAGAGGCACTAGATGAAGTGAGAGAGGTGCAGAAGTATACCAAGATATGGATCAAGCCTCCCATTCTTTTTAAATTTCCTATGAATTAGATGGAGTGTTAGCATGAGTAGGAGATCCAATGAGTAGATGTTTGAATTTTACAAGATACTGTCCAGAATTGGGTAGAAGAACTAAGCTATGTTAGTTTTTCTCTAGAATAACTACAGGTTGAAAATAAACATTGTTTCAAATTTGTGTTATTTTTCATAAAGTCAGAAATTTAAGACCTCAAGCCTAACTTATTTATCAAAGAGCTTAGGTTGCATCTCTAAGGATTATGCCCCTTAAAGTGAAGTGAAGTCACTCAGTCATGTCTGACTCTTTGCGACCCCCATGGACTGTAGCCTGCCAGGCTCCTCTGTCCAGGGGATTTTCCAGGCAAGAATATTGGAATGGTTTGCCATTTCCTTCTCCAGGGGATTTTCCTGACCCAGGGATTGAATCAGGGTCTCCTGCACTGCGGGCAGACTCTTCACCGTCTGAGCCACCAGGGAAGCCCATGCCCCTTAAAGGGAATCACAATGAGAATTTGTGTAAAGAATTTGGCCCATTCTGTGCCTTTCCATCATATCCTCCTACTATTCCCATTTTGCATGCACTAAGATTGAATTTGAACTTATATTAGCACATGTGCTAACTTATATTAGTACATGTTCCTAAACAATAATTTAAGAATTTAATTTTGGATTGAACCCCTTGTTAGCAGTACGTTTTTAAATAGACTAATTTGTTGCTGACTATTATGATTAGAATAATCACCCCATTGGAATGTATGTACAGTAGAGATAAAGGGAATTAAAACTATGAAGGCTGATTATTCCACTTCCTTTCACAAATACTTAATGTTATACCCCAAGAGGACCATAGTCTGAAAATACACTACAGTTTCTTTTATGACTTGTACAGATTGAAGTCGGACTAAATATGTTGGTTTGTAATAAACAGTGAGATAAATCAGGAAAATAACCAGTTTTGATTGGCAGCCAATTTTGATTGGCAGAATTAATGTCCTTAAATCTATTTCTTATAGTTCTCTGTTTCCTATGTCTTCTAATGTGGTTTCTCTGCAAAACATGAAGAAATGTCATTGAATTTTATTTATGAGTATTTTATTTTGTATTGGTTTTTCATTACATTCTCACAGGGTGTCTTGAGGTTGTTTTCACTATGCATTTACATTATTATTTTTATTTATTTTATATTTATATTATATAATATATATAATTTATATTATATTATTTTTAATACATTATTATTTTCATTATGCATTTACATTCATGTGGTGTACTCTAACTGGAGAACTCTGAGTAAGGTTGTGTATACAACAGAGAACTTAACTTGCCTAAAACAATGATATGTCCTTTGATATAATATCCTTTCAGCCTCTGTCACTGCAAACCTAGCTCCAGTCACTATCATTGCCTGAGACAGTTTTGGTTGACCTTTTACATTTTTACAGCAATGTATAAGAGTTCCAGTTTCCTAACTGATATTTCCTTTTATCAGTCATTTTCATTTAGCCAGTTTAGCTTGCATGAATTGCTATTTCATTGTGCTTTTAATTTCCATTGTAATTAATACTGTTGAGCAGGTTGACCATCACATTTAATTGCAACTCATCCATGCCCATGCTACCTTCCAGATATTTTTTATCTATTTAATTTCTATTTTTGTTCATAGCACTTATCACCTTCTAACATGATACATAATTTACATATTATATTATACATATATATATTCTTTTCTTTTTTGGCTTGACTTTTATTTATTTTTGTATTGAAGTATAGTTAATATATGATATCAAGTTAATTTCAGGCATACAGCTCAGTGATTCATTTATACATACATATATGAAAGTGATCCTTGGGTCGTGAAGATGCCCTGGAGGAGGAAATGGCAACCCACTCCAGTATTCTTACCTGGACAATCCCATGGACAGAGGAGCCTGGCAGGCTAAAGTTCACGGAGTCTTAAGAGTTGGACACAACTTATCAAGAGTCAGACACAACTTAAACCACTACCACTATGGTTTTTCCAGTGGTCGTGTATGGATATGAGAGTTGGACTGTGAAGAAGGCTGAATGCTGAAGAATTGATGCTTTTGAACTGTGATGTTGGAGAAGACTCTTGAGAGTCCCTTGGACTGCAAAGAGATCCAACCAGTCCATTCTGAAGGAGATCAGCCCTGGGATTTCTTTGGAAGGACTGATGCTGAAGCTGAAACTCCAATACTTTGGCCACCTCATGCGGAGAGTTGACTCACTGGAAAAGACTGTGATGCTGGGAGGGATTGGGGGCAGGAGGAGAAGGGGACGACAGAGGATGAGATGGTTGGATGGCATCACCGACTCGATGGGCGTGAGTTTGAGTGAACTCTGGGAGTTGGGGATGGACAGGGAGGCCTGGCGTGCTGCGATTCATGGGGTCGCAAAGAGTCAGACATGACTGAGCGACTGAACTGAACTGAACTGAACTGAACCATATGAAAGTGAAATGTTAGTCGCTCAGTCACGTCTAACTCTGCTACCCCATAGACTGTAGCCCACCAGGCTCCTCGTTCGTGGAATTCTTCAGCAAAGAATACTGGAGTGGGTAGTCATTTTCTTCTCCAAGGGATCTTCCTTACCCAGGGATCGAACCCAGGTTTCTCACATTGCAGGTAGATTCTTTACCATCTGAGCTACCAGGGAAGGCATATGTATATATATATACACATATATATACACACACACACTCAGTGATATATGTATTCTTCAAATACTTTTCCTTATATATTATTACAAAATATTGAGTTGTATTTTTTACTTGTTGTCTATTACCTTGACAATCTCCCTTCCCAACTAGAATGTTAACTTTTGCCATTTTGCTCACTGATGCAGCCCAGAGAATCTAGAATGGCTTCCCTGGTGGCTCAGAGGTTAAAGCATCTACCTGTAATGCAAGAGACCTGGGTTCAATCCCTGGGTTGGAAAGATCCCCTGGAGAAGGAAATGGCAACCCACTCCAGTATTCTTTCCTGGAAAATCCCATGGACAGAGGAGCCTGAAATATTGAGTTGTATTTTTTATTTGTTGTCTATTACCTTGACAGTCTCCCTTCCCAACTAGAATGTTAACTTTTGCCATTTTGCTCACTGATGCAGCCCAGAGAATCTAGAATAGAACCTGGCATTTATTTGGTATTGGATGTACACTGGCTGGAAAAATGAATGATCAATAGCCTTGTATTACTTGGAGCACCATTGCTGAGAAGGGAACATTTTCAGATTGTTTCCCTTCATCATCCATCTGTTTCTTGTGCTTTCTGTCTCTCATGAGCCAAGGCCAGGTATCTGAGTTGCATGACTGGTTGCAGTTAGCAGCTATGTATATTGCTGTATGTACTAAACCATACAGGGATCCTCACTTGGAGGAAATGAAAAATTACTGTGAAAATGGCAAAGTAGTCAAATAAAGCAGAACAGTTTTTGCAGGGCACTGTCTTTGCAGAAAAAAAAAAAAGGTAAAATACAAGACAAAATCTTAGATATTTTGCTGACAGTGGTGAATAAAGTTAGAATAAGACCTAATACTGCCTTGAGGAACTTGGCTTTCTCTACTTACATTGCATTCACTCTACTATGGATATGATCTAAACATACAACACCTATCCCAAGAAATTTCCATGGTCTCTTTGTTCTCTGTTAAGTCCACATTCCTTAGCAAAGTTTTCACGGTCCTTCACAACCTGAGCTCAGCCACCCTTCCAGTTTCAGTTCTTGTTTCCCTCATCTGTCCAACCTTACAACAGCATAAGGAGCAAAGTTACAGACTGTGGGCTCTTCCTTTGACAGACTTTTCACTTCAAGTCTATTTTTCTTTTCTCTTGCTCCATTGGTATAAAATTTGTCCCCTCCCTATATATCTGGACATGAGCACACACACACACACACACACCCCTACCTCTTTCTGAATTTAGAAAATATCCTTCTCATTGTATAAGGCCTGATTGAAAGGTCACTTCTAAGGGCAGTATTAAACTTAGGTAGAATGAATTTCTTCCCATTCTATATTATTATGATACTTAATGCAATCCTATTTGGATTTTAGCTTTTATAATTTTGTCCATCAAATATGAAGTCCCAAACCAAGGGTTGGGTCATGTTCATCTTTTTTGCCCCAAAAGTCCCCCACTTTTTACATACAATAATTTTTAATTGAATATTTACTGAAAGAAAAAAAACTAAATAAAAATAATGATTCTTCCTCCCTTGTATTTCAAAGATATTGAATAGGTTTTTTAAAAAAATAGCTACTATGATAATCTATACATTTTGACATATAGCTATTTACATCATAGGTAATTTATACAAATTCAACTACATGATCAATATTTTTTTGTTTTTTTTGCTTTAAAAATTTACTTATTTTTAAATTCAAGGATAATTGCTTTACAGAATTTAGTTGTTTTCTGTCAAACCTCAACATAAGTCAGCCATAGGTATACATATATCCCCACTTTGTTGAACCTCCCATCCATCTCCCTCCCCATCTGCCCCCCCTCCACCTGAGGTTGATACAGAGCCCCTGTTTGAATTTCCTGAGACACACAGCAAATTCCGGTTGGCTATCTATTTTACACATGGTAATGTAAGTTTTAGAAAAGGCAGAGGAACCAGAGATCAAATTGCCAACATCTGCTGGATTATGGAAAAAGAAAGAGAGTTCCAATAAAGCTGAAACTCCAGTACTTTGGCCACCTCATGTGAAGTGTTGACTCATTGGAAAAAACTCTGATGCTGGGAGGGATTGGAGGCAGGAGGAGAAGGGGACGACCGAGGATGAGATGGCTGGATGGTATCACTGACTCGATGGACCTGAATCTGAGTGAACTCTAGGAGTTGGTGATGGATAGGGAGGCCTGGCATGCTGTGATTCATGTAGTCGCAAAGAATCGGACAGGACTGAGCGACTGAACTGAACTGAACTGAATGTAAGTTTCCATGTTACTCATTGCATACATCTCACCCTCTCCCTATGTCCATAAGACTGTTCTCTATGTCTGTTTCCTCATTGCTACTCTGCAAATAAATTCTTTGGTACTATCTTTTTAGATTCAATATATATGCATTAGTATACAATATCTCAGAGAAGGCAATGGCAACCTACTCCAGTACTCTTGCCTGGAAAATCCCAGAGACGGAGAAGCCTGGTAGGCTGCAGTCGATGGGGTGGCTAAGAGTTGAACACGACTGAGCAACTTCTCTTTCACTTTTCACTTTCATGCATTGGAGAAGGAAATGGCAACCCACTCCAGTGTTCTTGCCTGGAGAATCCCAGGAGCGGTGGAGCCTGGTGGGCTGCCATGTATGGGGTTGCACAAAGTCGGACACGGTTGAAGCGACTTAGCAGCAGCAGCAGACGATATCTAACTTTCTCTTTCTGACCTACCTCACTCTGTGTAATAGGCTCTAGGTTCATCCACCTCATTAGAACTGACTCAGATGTGTTCCTTTTTATAGCTGAGTAACATTCCATTATGTATATGTGCCACATCTTCTTTATCCATTCATCTGTCGATGGACATCTAGTTTGCTTCCATGTTCTAGCTTTTGTAAATAGTGCTGCAGTGAACATTGTGGTATGTGTGTCTTTTTCAATTTTGGTTTCCTCAGGGTGTATGCCTAGGAGTGGGATTGCTGGGTGATATGGTGGCTTTATTCCTAGTTTTTTTTTTTTTTTTTTAAGGAATCACCATATCGTTTTCATAGTAGCTGTATCAGTTTACATCCACGCCAACAGTGCAAGAGTGTTCCCTTTTTTCCACACCATCTGTATCATTTATTGTTTGTAGACTTTTTGATGATGGCTATTCTGACCAGTGTGATGAGACTCATTGCAGTTTTGATTTGGATTTCTCTAGTAATGAGTGATATTGAGCATCTTTTCATGTGTTTGTTAGCCATCTGCATGTCTTCTTTGGATAAATGTCTGTTTAGGTCTTTTTCCTTCTTTTTGATTGGGTTGTTTGTTTTTCTAGTATTGAGTTGTATGAACTGCTTGTATATTTTGGAAATTAATCCTTTGTCAGTTGTTTCACTTGCTATTATGTTCTCCTATCCTGAGAGTTGTCTTTTCACCTTGTTTATAGTTTCCTTTGCTGTGCAAAAGCTTTTAAATTTAATCAGGTCCCACTTGTTTACTTTTGTTTTTATTTCCATTACTCTAGGAGGTGAGTCATAGAGGATCTTCCTTTGATTAATGTCATCGAGTGTTCTGCCTATGTTTTCTTCTAAGAGTTTTATAGTTTCTGGTCTTACATTTAGGTCTTTAATCCATTTTGAGTTTACCCTTGTGTATGGTGTTATGAAGTGTTCTAATTTCATTCTTTTACAGGTAGCTGTCCAGTTCTCCCAGCACCACTTATTGAAGAGGCTGTCTTTGCCCCATTGGGTATTCTTGCCTCCTTTGTGAAAAATAAGGTAGCCATAGGTGCATAGGTTTATTTCTGAGCTTCCCATCTTGTTCCATTGGTCTATATTTCTGTTTTTGTGCCAGTACCATACAGTCTTGATGACTGTAGGCTTGTAGTATAATCAGCAGTCAGGAAGGTTAATTCCTCCAGCTCCATTTTTCTTTCTCAAGACTGCTTTGGCTCTTCAGGGTCTTTTGTGTTTCCGTATGAATTGTGAAATGTTTTGTTCTAGTTCTGTGAAAAATGCCATTGGTAATTTGATAGGGGTCTCACTGAATCTGTAGATTGCATTTGGTAGTATAGTCATTTTCACATTATTGATTCTTCCTACCCAGGAACATGGACTATTTCTCCATCTCTTTATATCATCTTTGCTTTCTTTCATAACTGTCTTATAATTGTATGTGTACAGTTCTTTTCTCTCCTTAGGTAAGTTTATTCCTAGATATTTTATTCTTTTTGTTGCAATGGTGAATGGGATTGATTCCTTAATTTCTCTTCTGATTTTTCATTGTTAGTATATAGGAATGCAAGTGATTTCTGTGTATTAATTTTGTTTCCTGAGACTTTCTGGAATTCACTGATTAGCTCTAGCAAATTTCTGATAGTACTTTTAGGGTTTTCTGTGTATAGTATCATGTTATCTGCAAACAGTGAGAGCTTTACTTATTCTTTTCCCATCTGGACTCCTTTTATTTCTTTTTCTTCTCTGATTGCTGTAGCTAAGACTTCAAAAACTATGTTGAATAATAATGGTGAAAGCAGATGCCTTTGTCTTGTTCCTGATCTTAGGGGGAATGCTTTCAGCTTTTCACCACTGAGAATAATGTTTGCTGTGGGCTTATCATATGTGGCCTTTACTATATTGAGGTAGGTTTCTTCTATGTTCATTTTTTTGTAGAGTTTTAATCATAACCTAGACAACATATTAAAAAGCAGAGACATTACTTTGTCAACAAAGGTCCATCTAGTCATGGCTATGGTTTTTCCAGTAGTCATGTATGGATGTGAGAGTTGGACTATAAAGAAAGCTGAGCACCAAAGAATTGATGCTTTTGAAGTGTGGTGTTGGAAAAGACTCTTGAGCGTCCCTTGGACTGCAAGGAGATCCAACCAGTCCATCCTAAAGGAAATCAGCCCTGGGTGTTCATTGGAAGGACTGATGTTGAATACTTTGGCCACCTAATGCGAAGAGCTGACTCATTTGAAAAGACCCTGATATTGGGAAAGATTGAGGGCAGGATGATGGAGGATGAGATGGTTGGATGGCATCACTGACTCAATGGATGTGGGTTTGGGTGAACTCTGGGAGTTGGTGATAGACAGGGAGGCCTGGCATGAGATTGCAAAGAGTCGGACACAACTGAGCAACTGAACTGAACTGAATCATAAAGGGTGCTGAATTTTGTCAAAGGCTTTTTCTGCATTTACTGAGATTATCTTATGGCTTTTATCCTCCAACTTGTTATTACAGTGTATCACATTGATTGATTTGCATATATTGAAAAATCCTTGCATCCCTGGAATAAACACAACTTGATCATGGTGTATGAGTTTTTTAATGTGTTGTTGAATTCTGTTTGCTTAAATTTTGTTGAGGATTTTTTCATCTATGTTTATCAGTGATGTTGGCCTGTAGTTTTCTTTTTTGTGTTGTCTTTGTCTGGTTTTGGTATCAGAGTGATGGCGGCCTAGTAGAATGATCAAGTACACTAGATCAATTTTTTTAAATCAGAAGCAAAAATAAATAGAGAAGGAGAAAAAGAGAAAAACAACAACTTCAGTAGTGTGGGGTCGATCTCTTACTATTGCCTGCATTAAACACAGTCCCAGGGGAGAGCAGAATGAGAGATATGGCTTTGTCCTCTTAATCAGTTTCAGTTTCAGTTCCTGCAATGCCTCATGGTATGAGTCTCTGCTGTGGTGAACAGGATTCTATTGTTTAAAGATGTACATTTTTCAAACTTCATGGCCTCTGAGGAGAAGCCAAACAATTTATTTGGTACAGTCATCTAATCCAGATCTGGACAGTAACCCATCTCTTTGAAACATCTTTAGAGATGGCTTGTCCTGATCCACCATCAAGAATTTTGAACAGGATTTAGGAGTCATTTTGACTTTATATGGGCTTCCCTGATGATTCAGATGGTAAAGAATCTGCCTGCAATGCAGGAGACTCAGGTTTGATCCCTGGGTTGGGAAGATCCCCTGGAGAAGGGAATGGTTACTCACTCCAGTAATCTTGTCTGAAGAATTCCATGGACAAACGAGCCTGGTAGGCTACAGTCCATGTGGTCTCAATGAATCAGACATGATTGAGTGACTAACACTTTCACTTTTTTGACTTTATATAATTTTGCTTCATTTCCTGACTTTTGAACTCAACTCCCACACAAGATATTCAACTTCACAGTAATCTGTAAGCACCATGGTACAAAGAACAGGTCATATTTTGATAGGGTAACTAAAATGGTTTTTATAACTTAAAAACATAATGGAAAAAGTAGGTGATTTCAAGTAGAGACACAGAAATTGTTAATAAATAAAAATTATGGAGGCTGTATATCTAAGAAAGATTTAATCATTGTATTTGTTCCTTCTGTTTTGGCAAAGAAGGTTAGATGGATGTCCCAAGAAAGGTCTCTAAATGGATTATGATTTCTTACACAGAAAGTTGTGACCAACTGTTTTTCTTCACTAAATACACAGCAGCAGGAAACATGTAAAATGTAGCATGAAGGATTTATCTCAGATGGAGAACAGTTTTTTGTTTGCTAGACACTGAGACAACTTCTTGAGAGATGTTATAGAATCTCCTACTGTGGAAACTTCTTTTTAACCTCATTCTGTCTGGAATAGTTTATGTCAACATTTTTCAAAGTATGTTTTAGTATTTTATGGACTGTTAAGGGAAGTTACTCAAAATAAAGTTTCTGTTATCAAATACATTTCAGAAACACTAGTTTTAATATAGTTAAACAAACTTCTTTACTTTGGGCTTCATGGGCTTTTATTCTGCTTTATGTTTCATGAGTATCTAATAGAAAGTAATGTTATGTGTAGTAAAATGCATTTATAAAATTTATTTGACAATACAACCAATGTAAGAGGCTTTTACAAAAAGGATTGCTACTCTGTGTTACTTTTTTGGAGATACATTGATGTATATTTGAAGTGGTAAATTAAGTGAACTTTTGTAAAATGTTAAAAAAAAATTTCTCACCTGCCACATTCCTCCTCTTAAAACAGCAAATTTCTCCACAAAAATATCCATTTTAAGATTTGAATAAAGGTGATGTACAATTTTATGTTAGCATCAGGTGTACTAAAGGCTGATTTGGTTCTGCTTACTTAATGATATAATCACAAGTCTAATAACCATCGATCCCCATGCAAAGCTATTGCAATATTATTGACCATATAACTTATGCTTTATATTACATCCCATGACTTATTAATTATATAGCTGGAAGTTTGTAATCTTAACCCCTTATACTTATTTCAGCCAATCTCTAATCCCTCGCTTCAGGCAACCACCTTTTTGTTCTCTGTATCTATGATCTATTTTCACTTTGTATTGTTTGCTAATTTTTTATTCCAACTTAAGTGTAGTATTTGTCTTTCTCCATCTGATTTATTTCACATAACATAATATCCACTAGATCCATCCATGTTGCCGCAAATGGCAAGGTTTTATTTTTCTTTACAACTGAGTAATATTCTATTGTATGTGTATATACAAACAACATCTTATTTATTCATTCATCTATTGATGAACATCAAGTTGCTTCCATATATTGACTATTGCACATAATGCTGCAGTTGGTGGACACAACTGCAGTGTGTCCAGCGAAAGACACACTAATCTTTTCAAATTAGTGTTTTTCATTTTCTTTCTGTAAGTACCCGTAAGTACAATTGCTGGATCACACACCAGTTCTATTTTTAATTTAATAGATGACCCTCTATACTGTTTCCATTAGTGGCTGCACCAATTTACAATCCCATCAACAGTCCACAAGGGTTCACTTTTCTCCGTATCCTCACCAACACTTTTTATTTGATGTCATTTTCATGACAATCATTTTTACAGATGTGACGTGAAATCTCCATGTGGTTTTAATTTGCATTTTTCTTATGATTAGTGATTTTGAGTATCTATTTATGTGTCTGTTGACTATCTGTATTCCTCATTTGGAAAAATATATTCAGGTCCACTGCTCATGTTTTAATTGGGTCATTTCATGTTTTTGATGTTGATTTGTATGAGTTTGTATATAATTTGAATATCAATTCCTTTTTTGGTATATTATTTGCAAATATATTTTCCCATTCAATAGGCTGCTTTTTCATTTTGTTGATGGCTTCCTTTACTGTGCAAATGCTTTTTAGTTTGATGTACTTTCACTTGTTTGTTTTGTTTTTGTTTCTCTTGCCTGAGAAGATACCCAGAACAATATTACAAAGATCAATGTCAAAGAGCATACTGCCTATGTTTTCTTCTAGGCATTCTATGGTTTCAGGTCTTACATTTAAATCTTTCATCTATTTTGAGTTTATTTTTCTATATGGTGTGGGAAAATACTTCAGCTTGATTCTTTTGCATGTAACAATCCATTTTCGAATACAAGTCCATTGCCCATATAAGCATGGGCTCATTTTTGTACTCTCTCTTCTCTCCTGCTGATCCATAAGTCTGTTTTTATGCAAGTAACATTTTGTTTAGGGCTTCCCTATAGCTCAAATTGGGGCTTCCCTGGTGGCTCAGAGGGTAAAGCATCTGCCTACAATGCAGGAGGTGCGGGTTCAAAAGAATCTGCCTATGATGCAGGAGACCAGAGTTCAATCCCTGTGTTGGGAATATCCTCTGGAGAAGGGAATGGCAATCCACTCCATTATTCTTGCATGGAGAATTCCATGGACAGAGAAGCCTGGCAGGCTACAGTTCATGGGATCGCAAAGAGTTGGACACAACTGAGTGACTAACACACACACGACGTCTTCTTTTGATTCTGGCAGCTTTGGTGTTGTTCAGTTACTAAATCGTGTCCAACATTTTGTGAGCCCATGAACTGCAGCACATCAGGCTTCCCTGTCTTTCACTATCTTCCAGAGTTTGCTTAGACTCATGTCCATTGAATTGGTGATGCTATCTAACCATCTCATTCTCTGCTGCCCTCTTCTCCTGCCCTCAATCTTTCCCAGCATTAGGGTTGTCTCCAATGAGTTGGCTCTTTGTATCAGGTGGCCAAAGTGTTGGAGTTTCAGCTTCAGCATCAGTCCTTCCTGTGAATATTCAGGATTGATTTCCTTTGGGATTGACTGGTTTGATCTCCTTCCATTCCAAGGGATTCTCAAGAGTCTTCTCCAATACCACAGTTCGAAAGCATCAATTCTTCAGGTGCTCAACCTTCTTTATGGTCCAGTTCTCACATCTGTACACGACTACTGGAAAAACCATAGCTTTGACTATTGGGACCTTTGTCAGCAATGATGTCTCTGCTTTTTAATATGCTGTATAGGTTGGTCATAGCTTTTCTTCCAAGGAGCAAGTGTCTTGTAACTCCATGGATGCTGTCACCAATCGCAGTAATTTTGGAGCCCAAGAAAAAAAAAATCTGCCACTATTTCCACTTTTCCCTATCTATTTGGCATTAAGTGATAGGACTGGATGCCATGATCTTCGTTTTTTTGAATATTGAGTTTTAAGCCAACTTTTTCACTCTCCTCTTTTGTCCTCATCAAAAGGTTCTTTAGTTCCTCTGCTTTCTGCCATTAGGGTGGTATTATCTGCATAACTAAGGTATTGATATTTTACCCAGCAATCTTGATTCCAGCTTGTGATTCATCCTTCCCAGCATTTTGCGTGATATCAGTTCAGTTCAGTCACTCAGTCGTATCCGACTCTTTGCGACCCCATGAATCGCAGCACACCAGGCCTCCCTATTCATCACCATCTCTAGGAGTTCATTCAGACTCACGTCCATCCAGTCCGTGATGCCATCCAGCCATCTCATCCTCGGTCATCCCCTTCTCCTCCTGCCCCCAATCCCTCCCAGTATCAGAGTCTTTTCCAGTGAGTCAACTCTTTGCATGAGGTGGCCAAAGCACTGGAGTTTCAGCTTTAGCATCATTCCTTCCAAAGAAATCCCAGGGTTGATCTCCTTCAGAATGGACTGGTTGGATCTCCTTGCAGTCCAAGGGACTCTCAAGAGTCTTCTCCAACACCACAGTTCAAAAGTATCAATTCTTCGGCACTCAGCCTTCTTCACAGTCCAACTCTCACATCCATACATGATATACTCTGCAAGTAAGTTAAATAAGCAGGGTGACAATATACAGCCTTGACATACTCCTTTCCCAATTTAGAACCAGTCCATTGTTCCATGTCCTGTTCTAATTGTTCCTTCTTGGCCTATATATAGGTTTCTCAGGAAGCAGATGAGGTGGTCTGGTATTCACATCTCTTCAGTAATTTTCAACAGTTTTTTGTGAGCCACATTGTCAAAGGCTTTTATGAAGTCAGTGAAGCAGAAGTAGAGTGTAGTTGAGATCAAGAAGCATGATATCTCCAGCTTCGTTCTTTCTCAAGATTGTTTTGAGCTATTTGGAGTCTTTTGTATTCTCTTACAAATTTTATAATTATTTGTTCTAGTTCTGTAAAAATGTCATTGGTATTGCGTTGAATCTGTAGATTGCCTTGAGTAGTATGGTCATTTAATGATATTAATTATTTCAATCAATGAGTATGGTATATCTTTCTGTTTGCTTGTTTCATTTTCAAATTCTTTTATCCACATCTCATAGTTCTCTGACTACAAGCCTTTTACCTAATTGGTTAGATTTACTCATAAGGATATTACTCTTTTTGATGCAATCATAAGTGGGGTTGTTTTCTTAATTTCTCTTTCTGATAATTTGCTGTTAGTATGTAGAAATGAGACAGATTTCTGTATACTAATTCTGTATCTTGAAACTTACTGAATTTATTTATTAGTTTATTAGTTCTAATTATTAGTTCTAATTATTAGTTTATTAGTTCTATTTATTATTTATTAGTTCTAACAGGTGGCAGCTTTAGGATTATACACACACACATACACATATGTGTGTGTGTGTGTGTATGTATATATACACGTTAAGTCACTTCAGTCATGTCTGACTTTTTTGCAGTCCTATGGACAGTAGCCTGCCAGGCTCCTCTGTCCGTGAGATTCTCCCTCCAGGCAAGAATACTGGAGTGGTTTGCCATGCCCTCCTCCAGGGGATCTTCCTGACCCAGCGATCAAACCCTCGTATCTTATGTCTCCTGCATTGGCAGGCAGGTTCTTTACACACACACATATATCTATCATCTAAACAGTGACCATTTTATTTCTTCCTTTCTGATTTGCATTCCTTTTACTTCTTTATCTTGTCTGGTTCCTATGACTAGGACTTCCAGTACTAGTGGTGAAAGTAGGCATATTTGTCTTGTTCTTAATTTTAGAAAAGATGCCTTGGAACATTAGTCCATTTACATTTAAAGTAATTATTGGTGGGTAGGTACTTGCTGCTTTTCTTGTTAATTATTTTCTAGTTGTTTTGTTTGTTGTTGTTCCTTTCTTCTTTTGCTCTCTTTCCTTTTGATTCGATGACTGTTTTTAGTGCTACATTTGGAGTCCTTTCTTTTTTTTCATGTGTTTATCTATTATAGATTTTTGGTTTGTGGTTAGCAATCATGTATACCAACTATGTATATACATAAATATGTTAAGTTGTTGATCTCTTAAGTTTGAATGCATTTTATAACAACCCTTCTTTTTTTACCCCACCCCCACCTTTATGTGTTTGAGATAATATTTTAATTCCTTTTATTTTGTGTGTCCCTTAGCTACCTAATGTGGATAGAGATTATTTTACTAGTTTTATCATTTAATCTTCTAGCTAGCTTTATCAGTGGTTGATCTACCAACTTCATTATATATTTGCCTTTGCAAATATATATAAAGTCCCTTTAACTTCTTGTAAAGCCAGTTTAGTGACACTGAACTCTTTAAGCATTTGCTTATCTGTAAAAATCTTTATCTTTTTTTTTTCCCCAAATCTGAATGTTAGCCCTGGTGGCTAGATTGGCTTAGATTATTCTATATTATAGGCTTTTTTTTTTCCCATCATTTTGAATATATTACATCACTCCTTTCTGACCTGCAGAGTTTTGGCCAAAATTTCAGCTGATAGACTTTCAGGAGTACCTTTGTGTGTAATTTGTTACTTTTCCCTTGCTGCTTTTAATATTTTCTCTTTATTTTAATTTTTGCTGTCTTAATTATAACGTGTGTTGGTGTGGATCTCTCTGGATTCATCTTTTTGAATTCACTGTACATCCTGGACCAGAATATTTCTTCTTTCCCAGCTTAAGAAAGTTTTCAGGTACTATGCTTTCAAATTTGTTCTCTGCCTCTTTCTCTCTGTCTTCTCCTTTTGGGACCCCTATAGTGCAAATATTAGTATACTTAATGTTGTCTCAGAGGTTTCTTAAACTATCTTCATTTTTTTTCTTTTTCCTGTTCAGCTTGTGTGATTTCCTCTACTCTGTCCTCTAGTTTGCTGACCTATTCTTGTATATCATCTAATCTACTACTGATTCCATCTAGTACATTTCTAAATATCTGTTATTATACTCTTCAGTTCTGTTTGATTCTTCTTTAGACTCCAGCTCTTTGTTAAAATTCTCACTGTGTTCATCCATTCTTCTGAGTTCACTAAGACTCTTTATAAGCATAGTCTTGCACTATTTATTGGGTAGATTGTTTATGTCTCAGTTGGTAAAGAATCTGCCTGCAATGCAGGAGACCCTGGTTCAATTCCTGGATTGGGAAGATCTGCTGGAGAAGAGATAGGCTACCCATTCCAGTATTCTTGGGCTTCCCTTGTGGCTCAGCTGGTAAAGAATCAGTCTTCAATGTGGGAGACCTGGGTTTAATCCCTGGGTTGGGAAGAGAACAGCTACCCACTCTAGTATTCTGGCCTGGAGAATTTCATGGGCTGTTTAGTCCATGGGGTCACAAAGAGTCAGACATGACTGAGTTACTTTCACTCCACTTCACTTGTTTATATCCATTTTTATTTATTTATTTTTCTGAGATTTTGTTTTATTCCTTTGTTCAGAATATATTCCTCTATTACTTTATTTTGCCCAATTCTCTTTCTTTGTTTCTATGTATGATGTAAGTGTGTTACATTTCCTGATTTGGAGATGCTCTTATATAGGGGACAACCTATGGGGCCCAGCATCAGACCCCACTCTGGGCTGCATAGGTCCTTCTTTTGTGGCAGGGCAAACTATTGTAGGTGTACTGATAGGCAGTGATGACTCCCAGCCTAGCTGGCTGCCAGATACTGACTTGTGTGGCTGTTGCTGGGTTCCAGTGTGACTGGGTCTGTGGTCCGGAGTTCCTGGGACTTGTGTTGATTTGCTGATGAGCAGGTAATCTCCTAGCACTAATAGGCTAGAAGGAGGATTACAAAAAGGTACTAACAAGCATCAGGTTTTTATGATAGAATTACTTCTCTGTCTTCTCATTTTGACTAAATCCCTGTGTTCATTTGTATGTTTTAGGTAGGTCACTCAGTTCAGTTCAGTTCAATCGCTGAGTCGTGTCCGACTCTTTGCAACCCCATGAATCGCAGCACGCCAGGCCTCCCTGTCCATCACCATCTCCTGGAGTTCACTCAGACTCACGTCCATCGAGTCTGATATGATGCCATCCAGCCATCTCATCCTCGGTCGTCCCCTTCTCCTCCTGCCCCCAATCCCTCCCAGCATCAGAGTTGGTCATGAAGATCTTTTTTGTACAGTTCTTCCGTGTATTCTTGCCACCTCTTCTTAATATCTTCTGCTTCTGTTAGGTCCAGACCATTTCTGTCCTTTATCGAGCCCATCTTTGCATGAAATGTTCCCTTGGTACCTCTAATTTTCTTGAAGAGATCTCTAGTCTTTCCCAATCTGTTGTTTTCCTCTATTTCTTTGCATTGATCGCTGAAGAAGGCTTTCTTATCTCTTCTTGCTATTCTTTGGAACTCTACATTCAGATGCTTATATCTTTCCTTTTCTCCTTTGCTTTTCGCCTCTCTTCTTTTCACAGCTATTTGTAAGGCCTCCCCAGACAGCCATTTTGCTTTTTTGCATTTCTTTTCCATGGGGATGGTCTTGATCCCTGTCTCTTGTACAATATCACGGTAGGTCAGGTAGGTCATTACATTCTTCTTGATCCCTGTCTCCTGTACAATGTCAGGTAGGTCATTACATTTCCTGATATTGGAGAAGTAGCAGATGTTCTATAGACCCCAGCAAAATATGCCCCTCTAGTCACCAGAGCTTTATGATCAAGGAGTGACCCCTGTGTGGGATGCTTAGGCCCTTCTTTGAGGGACCAGGTCAGCAAGGCCAACAACTCTGAACAACTCTCAGTGAGGCTGGTTTGCAGCCTGGTTGGCTGCCTGGTGTTGCCTCCTACTGAGGTTGCCAACTGCTGATGGGTGGGGCCAGACCTCAGCCCTACTGTCTATGGCACCAGGAGATCCAGGTGCTGTTGCAGGCTTACTGGTGCACAGCGTTAGGGCCTTGAAAGTCCCAGAATGGGTGCTGGCCCTCTGGTGGGTGGGACTAAGTCCCCATGCGATTGTCTGCTGAGCCTTTGAAGGTCACAGGGCTAGTGCCAACCAGCTGTTAACATTCTAGGTGAGTGATTCAAAAGTGACACATACCAACATCAGTGTCCTCGTGTTAGAACAAGCCCCCCAAATAGCTGCTGACATTGCCTGTTCCCATAGAGAATTTCTCTGACCTACTTCCTCTGTGAGAGTTTTCTCCAAGATCAGTAAATAGACCATATGCAGACTCCTGCAAATTACTGCCTCAGACCTGGGTCTCAGAGTGTAAAAGATTTTGTTTGTGTCCTTTAGGAGTGAAGTCTCTATTTTCCACAGCCTTCTGAGTCTCCCATTTGCAGGCCCTGTTGACCTTCAAAGTCAGAGATACTAGGGACTTGTTTACCTGGAAGGACTCCTGAACTGAGGAGTCCAAAGCAGGGCTTAGATGCCTTACTCCTTGAGCAGAGTCAGTGCCAAAACCTTGGGGAGAGCTGGTTAGTACCATTTTGTAATCCTTCTAACCTATTAGTGCCAGGAGATTATCTGCTTATTAGCAAGTAAATACAAGTCCCAGGAACTCTGGATTATACACCTAGCCACACTGGAAATCAGCAATAATCACACAAGTCAGTTCAGTTCACTTCAGTTGAGTCAATCAGTCATGTCCGACTCTTTGCAACCCCATGAATCACAGCACGCCAGGCCTCTCTGTCCATCACCAACTCCCAGAGTTCACTCAAACTCACGTCCATTGAGTTGGTGATGTCATCCAGCCATCTCATCCTCTGTCGTCCCCTTCTCCTCCTGCCCCCAATCCCTCCCAGCATCAGAGTCTTTTCCAATGAGTCAACTCTTGGCATGAGGTGGCCAAAGTACTGGAGTTTCAGCTTTAGCATCATTCCTTCCAAAGAAATCCCAGGCCTGATCTCCTTCAGAATGGACTGGTTGGATCTCCTTGCAGTCCAAGGGACTCTCAAGAGTCTTCTCCAACACCACAGTTCAAAAGCATCAATTCTTCGGCGCTCAGCCTTCTTCACAGTCCAACTCTNGAATATAATCAATCTGATTTTGGTGTTGACCATCTGGTGATGTCCATGTGTAGAGTCTTCTCTTGTGTTGTTGGAAGAGGGTGTTTGCTATGACCAGTGTGTTCTCTTGGCAAATCTCTATTAGTCTTTGCCCTGCTTCATTCCGTATTCCAAGGCCAAATTTGCCTGTTACTCCAGATGTTTCTTGACTTCCTACTTTTGCATTCCAGTCCCCTATAATGAAAAGGACATCTTTTTGGGGGTGTTAGTTCTAAAAGGTCTTGTAGGTCTTCATAGAACCGTTCAACATCAGCTTCTTCAGCATTACTGATAGGGGCATAGACTTGGATTACTGTGATATTGAATGGTTTGCCTTGGAAATGAACAGAGATCATTCTGTCATTTTTGAGATTCCATCCAAGTACTGCATTTCAGACTCTTTTGTTGACCATGATGGCTACTCTATTTCTTCTAAGGGATTCCTGCCCACAGTAGTAGATATAACGGTCATCTGAGTTAAATTCACACATTCCAGTCCATTTTAGTTATCTTATTTCTAGAATGTCAATGTTTACTCTTGCCATCTCCTGTTTGATCGCTTCCAATTTGCCTTGATTTTCATGGACCTAACATTCCAGGTTCCTATTCAATATTGCTCTTTACAGCATCGGACCTTGCTTCTATCACCAGTCACATCCACAACTGGATATTGTTTTTACTTTGGCTCCATCCCTTCATTCTTTCTGGAGTTATTTCTCCACTGATCTCCAGTAGCATATTGGGCACCTAGCAACCTGGGGAGTTCCTCTTTCAAAATCCTCTCATTTTGTCTTTTCATACTGTTCATGGGGTTCTCAAAGCAAGAATACTGAAGTGGCTTGCCATTCCCTTCTCCAGTGGACCACATTCTGTCAGACCTCTCCACCATGACCTGCCCATCTTGGATGGCCCCACAGGGCATGGCTTAGTTTCACTGAGTTAGACAAGGCTGTGGTCCTAGTGTGATTAGATTGACTAGTTTTCTGTGATTATGGTTTCAGTGTGTCTGCCCTCTGATGCCCTCTTGCAACACCTGCCGTCTTCCTTGGGTTTCTCTTACCTTGGACGAGGGGTATCTCCTCACCGCCGCCCCTCCTGACCTTGAACGTGGAGTTACTCCTCTGGGCCCTCCTGTGCCCACGTGGCCACCGCTCCTTGGATGTGGGGTTGGTCCCAAGTCAGTGTCTGGCAACCAGCTAACTGTGATTATCCACTCCATACTTTGGGTTCTAGATCTTGACTCGACTGAGTCTCTGCCCCTCCTATCCAACTTGTTGTTGTTTTTTTAAATATCTTTTGTTATGGAAAATGATTTCTGCCAAACTTCAGGTTGCTCATTGATAATCGCTCTGTAAATAGTTGTAATTTGTTGTGCTTTGGGGAGGGTGTGAGTCAGGGTCTTATTTCTCTGCCATTTTTGAAAGTGAATCAAAATATCCTTTTTAATAAATCATCTAAATATCTATTCCTTTGAAATGATTTCTTTTATAGTGTTAAATATTTTCCAGTGAGCCATAATGAAGTGATATCAAATAGTTTTCAGAATTAGTAGTTGATTCATGGAATCTTAATTCTTATTTTGGTTTCTGAACATATTTTTGTTTTCAGTGGAGGCAGAGGCTATAATTAAAATTTGCATATTTTTTCTAATGATGAATGCAACTCTGAAGTCTCTTAATGAAATGAGACATAAGTACAAGGTCATTCATAAGATGGCATAATTTTGACAGAATTTCACCTAGAAATCCTACTCATCACTATATTAAGTGACAGTGTCCCCATGGAAAGTGAAAGCATCATAACACTTTACATACTTACAGTTACCTTAGCCATATATTTATATATACCTTAATAAGTTCTCAAGTTTTTGAGTGCATCTTTCAGAAGCTATACATAAATAACAGAAATATCTTTTGGGGAGAAGTTATCTCTCCATCTACCTGAGTGTCAATTTGAAATGAGGCAGAAACATTAAATAGAAGGGACAATAAGGGAAAAGACCCATAGAACAAGGTGATGTATTGTTTGGGTGGTAATTTACTTTAACATTGTTTTGAATATGTATGAGATTAAGTGAATTTTATTGTTCACTCTAAAAACTGTGTATATATATATATATGTATANACAGCCTAGCCTTAAGAGCTCACACACAGAGGAGGGAGCGAGCACGCGGGGTTCCACCAGATCCCTGGGGTCTTGCAGGACTGGGGTCCCTCTGCTCTGATGGTCCCTTGGTGCTGGGTCCCTCTGTTCTGCGTCCCTCCAGGGAAGGGTCCCCTCCATACCTGTCTCTTATACACATCTAGATGTGTATAAGAGACAGCTCTAAAAACTGTGTATATATATATATATGTATACGTATGTATATACATATATATATATATACTCTTATATATATACACTTATATATATGTGTGTGTATATACATATATATATATATATATATGAAAATGTTAGTTGTTCAGTCATGTCCAACTCTTTGCAACCCCATGGATTGTAGTTCATTAAAGTCTTTTGTCCATGGAATTCTCCAGGTAAGAATACTGGAGTGGGTAGTCATTCCCTTCTCAGGGTATCTTCCTGACCTAGAAATTGACCCTGGGTCACTCACATTATAAGGAGATTCTTTACCATCTGAGCCACTAGAGAAAGATTTATACAGTTACACATACATATATACGTATATATGTGAGAAAGATTTATACATATATATGTGTGTATGTGCATATATGAGAAAGATTTAAGTAATTGGCTTACGTGATCATGGAGACTAGAAAGTTTGAAATCTCCTATAAAATAAACAAGAAGAATTTCTATGTTGCAGTCTTGAGGCAGAGTTACTTCCTTTGGAAATTTCAGCTTTTACTCTTAAGGACTTCAACAGATTGGATGAGGCCCACCCACATTATGGGGGGTAATTGCCTTTACTTACAGTCTACTTAATATAAATGCAGACCACCTGACCTGCCTCTTGAGAAATCTGTATGCAGGTCAGGAAGCAACAGTTAGAACTGGACATGGAACAACAGGCTGGTTCCAAATAGGAAAAGGAGTACGTCAAGGCTGTATATTGTCACCCTGCTTATTTAACTTCTATGCAGAGTACATCATGAGAAACGCTGGACTGGAAGAAACACAAGCTGGAATCAAGATTGC
>SJYT01036213.1:25023-63205 GCA_006410635.1 Cephalophus harveyi | reverse complement strand
GCTGGACTGGAAGAAACACAAGCTGGAATCAAGATTGCTGGGAGAAATATCAATAACCTCAGATATGCAGATGACACCACCCTTATGGCAGAAAGTGAAGAGGAGCTAAAAAGCCTCTTGATGAAAGTGAAAGAGGAGAATGAAAAAGTTGGCCTAAAGCTCAACATTCAGAAAATGAAGATCATGGCATCCGGTCCCATCACTTCACGGGAAATAGATGGGGAAACAGCAGAAACAGTGTCAGACTTTATTTTTTTGGGCTCCAAAATCACTGCAGATGGTGACTGCAGCCATGAAATTAAAAGACGCTTACTCCTTGGAAGAAAAGTTATGACCAACCTAGATAGCATTTTCAAAAGCAGAGACATTACTTTGCTGACTAAGGTCCATCTAGTCAAGGCTATGGTTTTTCCTGTGGTAATATATGGATGTGAGAGTTGGACTGTGAAGAAGGCTGAGTGCCAAAGAATTGATGCTTTTGAAGTGTGGTGTTGGAGAAGACTCTTGAGAGTCCCTTGGACTGCAAGGAGATCCAACCAGTCCATTCTGAAGGAGATCAGCCCTGGGATTTCTTTGGAAAGAATGATGCTGAAGCTGTAACCCCAGTACTTTGGCCACCTCATGAGAAGAGCTGACTCATTGGAAAAGACTCTGATGCTGGGAGGGATTGAGGGGAGGAGGAGAAGGGGACGACTGAGGATGAGCTGGCTGGATGGCATCACGGACTCGATGGACGTGAGTCTGAGTGAACTCCGGGAGATGGTGATCAACAGGGAGGCCTGGTGTGCTGTGATTCATGGGGTTTCAAAAAGTTGGACACAACTGAGCAACTGAACTGAACTGAAGGATGTAAGAAAAAATAGAAATTGTGAGTTGTATTTAGATTTGAGATATATTCTGAAGATGGTTATAATAATATTTAATGTTGAACTGGATAAGCAGTATGAATGAGAAGTTGAGGAAAGATTACAATATTTTTAACTGAACAACTGGGTTAATAGTTTTCAAATTAATTTACATAAGCAATCATGGTGGAATGCTGCATAGTTTAAGAAAATTTCTATTAATCATTGATCTAATTTTGTCAAAAACAAGATAATAACAATGGGATATGACATTTAAAATAGAAATTTTCAATTTAACATAAAGGTTGGAATTCATATTGCCAAACTCTTTAGTTCCTCTTTGGAAAATAGAAGGTGACTAAAAAGAATTGATGCTTTTGAACTGTGGTGTTGGAGAAGACTCTTGAGAGTCCCTTGGATGGCAAGGAGATCCAGCCAGTCCATTCTGAAGGAGATCAACCCTGGGATTTCTTTGGAAGGAATGATGCTAAAGCTGAAACTCCAGTACTTTGGCCACCTCATGCAACGAGTTGACTCATTGGAAAAGACTCTGATGCTGGGAGGGATTGGGGGCAGGAGGAGAAGGGGACGACCGAGGATGAGATGGCTGGATAGCATCACAAACTCGATGGACGTGAGTCTGAGTGAAGTCCAAGAGAAGATGATGAACAGGGAGTCCTGGCGTGCTGCGATTCATGGGGTTGCAAAGAGTCGGACACGACTGAGCGACTGAACTGAACTGAACTGAAACAAGATTAATTTTGGTGATTAAATGAATAACTATTTTTATGAAACTTTTATTTCAGCCAAATATGATATAATGGCTTATTGGATAAATTTCCAAGTTCTTTTAAAATAACAATGCTAGNGCTGCGATTCATGGGGTTGCAAAGAGTCGGACACGACTGAGCGACTGAACTGAACTGAACTGAAACAAGATTAATTTTGGTGATTAAATGAATAACTATTTTTATGAAACTTTTATTTCAGCCACATATGATATAATGGCTTATTGGATAAATTTCCAAGTTCTTTTAAAATAACAATGCTAGAAATCACAGAGATTCCCTTAAAATTTAGTTGCAAATGCATTATTTGTTCAAGTTGTAGAAATTATTATCTGTTATGAGGAGGTTTGCTTGGAAAGCAAAATACAGACTTAATTTGTACTATTGCTTTGTTCTATTTCTCTCTAGCTGCCTCTCCCCTGAAACACCTTCATTTTCTTCCTGCTTCCTTGCCTGCCTTTCTCACATTGTTTTCAACATTTTTTCCTTACCCTGTAAGCACAATAAACAGCAAATATAATCTTCGACACTGCAACAATACCTGTTATATCATAATATGAAAACAATGTAATTAAAACTCTGATAGAAGACAGACGACTCATAAAATGACAGAACTGCGGCTAATTAAAGGTATCTAGACTTCCTAATTTTGCAGCTAAAATATCCTAATCCAGTTAGGCCCCATATATTATACAATTAATAGTGATCAAGGCAAATATTTATTCAAATATTTGAATTTCAATATATACACACATCAGCTTAGTTCAGTCGTTCAGTTGTGTCTGACTCTTTGTGACCCCATGGACTGAAGCACACTAGACCTCCCTTTCCATCACCAACACCCAGAGTTGAATAATACATATATACGTGTATATATACATATACATAAACACATATATTATCTGTATCAATATCAGTAATAAAATATGAGAACTTATACTGATACATAAAACTCAATCTCAGGCATAAAGCCAAAGTTTTCAAATATTAGCAACAAAACCCTTTAACATTCTACATATCAGTCATTATGCTTAATACAAATCTAAAACCTCTCTAATAAAATAAAGCATAAATATAATTTATTAATGAATACCTACAAATTGAGAGAATTAATATCTGTCTGCAAATTGGTTTTAGGAATAGAAATAGTATATATAGACAGAAGATAATTAATAGCTGTCTCTTATACACATCTAGATGTGTATAAGAGACAGGAAGAGGGCATGGGAATTTATTTTTTATAATTATAATAAAAGCCATATTATCTCTATTACTTGAGTAGCTCAAGATTATAGAAAACTTTACTAACATAAAATCTAAAAAAAAATTTTGTGCATATGTACTAATACATGTATAATATTCTTAAATCTACTATCATAAATATATATCAAGAGATACAGTAACCTGATAATCAGTAGCCATGTCATTTATACATATTTAAGGAAGACAGAATGTGGTTGAGTACTGTAACAATTCAGAGTTGAGCACCCTCTTGAGAATTGAATCCAATTTTGTTTTCTTAAGGCTTATATTTATTATCTTATTAGGAATGCACTGAATGATAGCTACAAAAGGTAAAAGTGAATAGACAAATTCAACTTGAATCAAAGGAATCTAAATGAAGATTACTCTTTCCTGAATATCAGATTCCAGGGAATATAGAGAACAAGGGGAAAAAAAAACCTCATTTGACACACATCTCTAAACTGTTGGTTTCTGAAATTTATACCAGGTGATTTGGCAGGGTAATCCTTAAGAAATATTAGTACAACAGACATATTGCAATACTCTAAACTGGGTAGGATATAAGTCTGTATATGATAAATTGTGACTACTGTAGGGAGAGCTGAATCCTTAGTACTGCAAAAGCCATCAAGTAGTGATTGAGTTAGAAGATGTCTGAAATGCTGTTAACAGGAGAATAATAGCCTGCCTTATAGTCCTATGGGCATCTGAGCCCTAGAACTAATACAATATTGATCTGGAGGAGTCATAAATGCAATCAACTCGAGTGATTTCCTATGAAGGTGTTTTCTTTCTTCTGCGAACTTTCATAATTATTATTCTGCACAAACCCTACAGAACTGGGATACTTACATTCTAATTTCAATGGTAGTGCTCTATTCCTAGTAAAACTTGTAAAATTACTCAATTCCTATTTTGGATTTGTGTACTTTAAATAACTACTCAACCCATAACTCTATTGTTAACATTTATGAAGTAATTATTCTGTGTATCAGCCTCATACTCACACTATTCTTTCAATTAGATTCAAACTCTTTTAAGTTGTTTAATATTCTATTTTGATGCACCTCCTAAATCCTGGTTAAGAGATAAAATAACTTGTGGATTATATGTATGTAAATGTGGCATTTATATACCTAACTACATATCTATGTATATAGTTAGGTGTATCAATGTTTATATATATGTAATATGACATATATCCAACTCTTTATTTATGATTATTTAATAACTTTTACCTATATATTTCAAATACATGCATCTTCATATAAGTGAAGAAAAAATACTATAAAATCTATGGAGTCAGTTTGAATTGGTCTGTGCCATTTAATTGTTCTGTGATCAGTATCAGTCTAAGCTTTCTGATTCTTCATTTCTCCAATTGTAAAATGGGTGTAAGTATAAATAAATAAATGATTCATAGATGGATTTATATCTATATATTTATATAGAATTATATATTTAGGATAATAGATTTAAAGTTATTAGAAGAAGCAGAAAAGTGATGCATATAAGGGACTAACCATAGTCATATTCACACAGTAAGCTCTGAAATGTTATTATAACTACAAAAGGAAAAAATGGACTTTTCATAAATTCAGATGTTAAAAAAATTCAGAATTAAAGTATTTTAATTTAATGAGGNTGAGAGAAACCTCTCCCCACTCAATTATCAGCTCTCCCCACTCTTTTTTTTCCCATCAAAGCACCTGCTTTCCGTTGATTTCTCTCCCTGAACTAAGATCTCTAATCATACTTTGTCAATTTAGTTACATGTGTTTTCTGTCTTCACACCTACAATGCCAGCTTGCTGAGGGTGGGCATTCTGGGTTTCTTATCCATGTCCAACCCCAGAACTCATGGTACCTGGCATGTAGTAGGTGCTCAGTTAATAGCAGCTGAATGCCTGTAAGCCCACCAGAGTCCCTCCAGCAGATCGCTCTCCTGGCTGCAGGCGCTGGCCCTGGATGGAGGAAGCACTTACTGCTGGACAAGACTGAGGGCCTATGGTGTGCAGGCAGCGCCTCAGCAGTGAGGGCTACATTACTGAGAGCCGATTCTTGCTGCCAGGGGCCCTATGGAGGAGTGGGTGGGGTAGGGTTGGGTGGGTGCCTTTGGAGTCAGAAGCTTGGGTTCCTAGCGAGGTGACAGCAGCAACCACAGGCTCCAGAAGCCAGCTGCCTGTCTCCAATCTGCACCTGTCACGTAAATGCCACTCACAGGAGGGACAAAAAAATGGAGCCAAGTGTGCTGCAGATGTGCAGAGGGGTTTGGGGTTTGTACTGTAGCCGGTGGGTCTAGATGTTGACCAGAGGCTGAGCCCCTCTCCCCACCAGTGCCTGGAGCAAACACCCCTAACATTTATTTCTGACCTTCTCACACATCCAGTGATTACCTGGAGCTGTCAGTTAAGGAACTCTCACTGTCTCCTCCACCAAAGGATGCCCATGTGATCCAGACGGGAGGATCAGGGTATCCACGGCCCAACACTGTGATTGGTCCAGGGGTGGGCATGTGACCTGGCTGGCCAATCAGTGTAGCTACTCCCTAGGCACAGTGATTGGCTTGGATACAGGCATGTGACCCTGGCTGGCCAATCAGAGTCCTTTGGGATTTACTACACACACAGAGAACGATTTCTCCTAAGTGTTTAGAGCTGCAGGGGCCCTAAAAGCCAGAAACTGCTGGAGCCTGGTTTTTGCTTTGTGGCAGGAGGTAGTCTAAAGATGAGGCCACATGTAGGCAGGCAGAGCTGAGAGAGGGAGCGAGTCAGACCCAGATATTGTCTGAAACTTGGTATCCAGCTACACTTGAGGTCCATCACTCTGATTTTTCAGTTACCCTGAGCCATGGCCTTTGCCCCCCACACCCCCCAAAGCAGCGACAGTGTGTAAAGAGGATGCTCGCCTCCTGAGATGCCTCCACAGCCGTGGCTGGGCCAGGTTGGGCTGGACTCACCTTGCCGGTCCGCAGGGTGGGGGGGATGTGAATGGTAGAGCGTCTGCTGGCTCTGTCGGATGGCTGCGGTCAGCGGGAGGTCCCAGATGTGTATAAGAGACAGGATATATATTTCTTCATTTGTTAAATAATATCACAATTTTGTTTTCAAAGATCATTGGATCTTAAAATTGAATGCAAAGAATATGTATTTGCTTTGTATGTATTGTGAATATTTTACAGAATAATAAAACAACTTTCCCTTGACTCTTTCTGTAAAATATTTAGAAAGTTACCAATGACAACTAATTTTAAGGAATTTTAAGAATTTATATTTCTTTGAAGCAAAAGGGAAAGCTGGAAAAAATGTACCTAAAGTCAGTTGATATGATAGAAAAAAAAATGTGCTTTTATCTGTTTAGTTTTTACTCAACTCCCATTTAAGAAATAATAATATATAATAAAGTTATACTTCAAAATTACCAATAGCAATGCATGTAAAATATATACATATATAATTTATTTAGAGAACTTCCAGATTTACAAGATGTGTTTAGAAAAGGCAGAGAAACAAGAGATTAAATTGCCAACATTCACTGGATCATAGAGAAAACAAGGGAATTCCAGAAAAAAACATCTACTTATGTTTCTTTGATTATGCTAACGCCTTTGACTGTGTGGATCACAGCAAACTGTGGAAAACTTGTAAGGAGATAGGAATACCATACCTTCCTACCTTTCTCCTGAGAAGCCTGTATGCAGGTCAAGAAACAACAGTTAGATCTTATGTGAAACAACTGACTGACAAAATTGAGAAAGGAGTAGAACAAGACTGCATATTGTCACCCTGCCTATTTAACTTTATGTAGAAATATCATGTAAAATGTTGGGCTGGATGAAGCTTTCTCCTGAGAAGCCTGTATGCAGGTCAAGAAACAACAGTTAGATCTTATGTGAAACAACTGACTGACAAAATTGAGAAAGGAGTAGAACAAGACTGCATATTGTCACCCTGCCTATTTAACTTTATGTAGAAATATCATGTAAAATGTTGGGCTGGATGAAGCTAAAGCTGGAATCAAGATTGCTGGGAGAAATATCAATAACCTCAGATATGCAGATGACACCATCCTCATGGCAGAAAGTGAAGAGGAACTGAAGAGCCTCTTGATAGAGGTGAAAGAGGAGAGCAAAAAAGCTGGCTTAAAACTGAACATTCAACAAATGAAGATCATGGCATCCAGTCTCATCATTCATGTCAAATAGATGGGGAAACAATGGAAACAGTGACAGAATTTATTTTCTTGCTGATGGACAGGGAGGCCTGGCATGCTGCAGTCTGTGGGGTCACAAAGAGTCAGGCATGACTGAGTGACTGAACTGAACTGAAAATAACTGCAGATAGTGACTGTGACCATGAAATTAAAAAATGCTTGTTCCTTGGAAGAAAAGTTATGACCAACCTAGACAGCACGTTAAAAAGCTGAGACATTTTACCAACAAAGATCCATCTAGTCAAAGCTATGGTTTTTCTAGTAGACATGTATGGATGTGAGAGTCGGACCATAAAGAAGGCCGAGCACCAAAGAACTGATGCATTCAAACTGTGGTGTATGGCAAAACCAATACGGTATTGTAAAGTAAAATAAAGTAAAAATAAAATTAAAAAAAAAAAAAAACAAAACTGTGGTGCTACAGAAGCTCTTGAGAGTCCCTTGGACAACAAGGAGATCAAATCAGTCAATCCTAAAGGAAATCAACCCTCAACATTCATTGGAAGGTCTGATGCTGAAGCTGAAGCTCCAGGTCATTGGCCACCTGAATACGAAGAGCCAACTCACTGGAAGACTTTGATGCTGGCAAAGAGTGAGGCCAGGAGCAGAAAGGGGTGACAGAGGATGAGATGGTTGGATGGCATCATCGATTCAATGGACATGAGTTTGAGCACACTCAGGAGCTAGCGAAGGACAGGGAAGCCTGGCTTGCTGCAGTCCATGTGATCTCAAAGAGTTGGACATGACTTACAGACTGAACAACAAAGACTTGTTAAAGCACTACTATGATATGTACACACCGCATAATAGTAAAGGAAATATGAGAAATATTCTAGTAGCTTAGGTGAAGAATAAATTTAAATTTCTACTTAAATGTTATATTTTCAAGTTTTCTTAAATTGTAATCAACTGTTTTAACAGGTGGTGAAATATTTCATTTTCATAACTCTTCTAGAGATTATGTGACTTGTCTTAGAATTTAGGGAAAGTGACTTTAACTATAAACATAAAGTGAGTGTGCAAGGCTTTTTATTTTAATTTAGGCTTTTTGATTTTTTTTTTTTTTTGACCACATGGCATGGCTTTTGAGATCTTAATTCCCCTACCAGCGATTGAACCTAGGCCCTCTGCAGTGAATGCATGGAGTTAACTATGAACCATTAACCACTGGACTGCTAGTCCTTAACCATTGGACTGGTATTCCAGCAAGTGTGCAAGGCTTTAGTTAAGACAAACCTGATAAAACTGGGAAAGCTACAATTTGGTCCCTAATCTTCAATTTGATTTAAGATCAATTCACTTCAAGAATAACTTTTATACACTAATAAATATGTTGATGATACAGCTGTGTATACGCAGATATTTTATTTAATATTAAAAATAATCAGGTGAAGTTTAAATGTTCCAATTTATTATATACTATATAAATAATTTATTTCCAACTTTGATGTCAAAATTATTATGACAATGGAAGAGAACTTGCTTTTTCTACAGTGTTTTTTCCTAAGAAAAACCAACTAACCCTTTTACTATATAGTTCATTAAACTGACACTGCCAGTCAAGTTTCCCTAAGAGCCAAAGTGGATGAAAACGTCCAAGTTTTATATTTATATCTTGGTTCACTCTGTTTGGATTTATCACATTGTGACAAATTTATTACCAGAGCTTTACCCACACTGAAGATCCTGAAGTGTTTCATTATGAAATACAAAATATATCTACAGGATCATACAAATACCCAATGATTGAATGCAATCTTTGCTAGACATTAGAAACTCTACATTGTAT
This sequence comes from Cephalophus harveyi, assembly GCA_006410635.1. Lineage (NCBI taxonomy): Eukaryota > Metazoa > Chordata > Mammalia > Artiodactyla > Bovidae > Cephalophus > Cephalophus harveyi. Next base: position 54,327 of record SJYT01036213.1, on the reverse strand, counting down.
CCACTGTTGGTAAACAGCATCTACTTTATATCCTTAATTCTATTTTTATGATGATTCTACTTTTATGATTTTATGACAGCTTTTAAGATGGTGTTCTATCTCTATTCTTTTCTAATATTTCCACAATTTGTCACTGAATAACTTTTGACATGGTTTTTAAATTGTCACCTTATGAGCAACTGGTAGTTGGTGTAAACGGGATCACTTTGCTGTGTATTTTCTCTAGAAATTACAATGTTCTTCGGTTCCATCTTGATGTACAGTTCAAATACACATTGTATTTAGTTAAATTGAGCAACAATGTCACATACTATAACTTCTCATCCACAAAGTACTGAGCACACTGCAGAGATAAATGTCTCACTGGGCAATACAAAAAGCAGTTTACGTTAGGGAAAAATAAAACTTAAAGTTAAAATTACATGAACAACAAATGACATTTATACTTTGAGAGGAAAAAAAAAAATCTAGAACTATTTTATTTAACATGACCTTGCCATAGGGAGATGAAGATTTTTTGACTGCTCTTATGCATCCACCCATCCAAGATAATTTTAATACTTATTAAAACATATTTTAGCAAAAAATCCCGTCTGGAATCCAGGATTAGAAACTATATAGAATGCTGTTGATTAGAATTTCTGGTTTGTCTATCTGTATAGAATCATTTGTGATACTTTATAGCTATTCTGTCATGAAGTATTTGAAATATTTAGAGAGGGTTAGCTGGAATAGCCCGACAAGGAAATTCTTTCATTGGAACTGCGGATCTCTGAAAACAATATTTTGAAGAATTATACCTCTCTTTACCATTATTTGATCCAGTCTAAAATTTCAGATAGTGTGTACATAGACTGCTAATGGAAGACATATAATTTAATAGTCAGATTAATGGAATTAGAAATTTAATCCATGAAGTGGCAGATAGCCTAATCAATCACTTACTACACTAAAATAAATCACACTTTAATATATTTCTAAAACACATCAAATATATGTTAATTATAAATTTAGAAAGGAATTTCACAAACAATAAATTTAATGAAAGTTTAACTTAAGAAAGGAAATAATTCTTTTATAGTATAACCAAACAGGACTCTATAGGGCCTTCCCAGGAGAGACCCTGCCCCACCCCCTATCCCTGAGTCTTCCACTTGTGTCTAGCTTGTAGAAAAGCTTTAGTCTTCCAGGTCTCCTTTCTGAGTCACAGAAATTTGACTCAAGAGTTATGATTGGGAATATGTGAACACATAGTAACAAAAAATAGCAGTGGGGTGAAAAGAACTGGTGACAATTTAAACAACAGATCAGTCATATAGCAGAGTCACAAAATCTTTAGTTCCCCTCAAAGGACACAGATAACAGTGTCTGAAGCACATTCCTGAATTATTTTACAGGTACTAAAACCCATTCTGGATGAAAGAAGATAATTGTATGATGACCATGAAACACACAGTCCCCAGACCAGCTGGAGCTTAAGGTCTGATGACAGTAACCTCTGTGACATCACCCTATTATCTCACCATCAACCAATCAGAATCATACAGGAGCTGATCACATACCCTGTGACTATCTCCGTCACCTTGCCTTTAAAAACCCTTCCCCAAAATCCATTGGTGAGTGCTGGTCTTTTGAGTATGAGCCATCCATTTCCCTTCCTTGGCCCCATGTTAGACATCTTGCAATAAACACTGTGCTTTTCCTTCACCACAACTCAGTGTCAGTAGATTGGCTTCACTGAGCCTGGGCAAGCAGACCCAGGTTTGGTTCAATAATAGAAGGATTAGAATTTTTTTTTTTTAATTTATAAATTTTGATTCAATTTTTAACTTCAAACTATTATCAGTGCTGTGCATTATGTTCTAGTTTTATATTGAATTGCATTTAATCACAAACCATACACTGCATGCTCTTTAAATTTTGTTGCTTTGGGTGCACATGGGCTAAGTCACTTCAGGAGTATTTAACTCTTTGTGACACTATGGACTATAGCCCACCAGGCTCTTCTGTCCATGGGGTTCTCCAGGCAAGAATACTGGAATGGGTTGCCATTTATTCCTCCAGGGGATCTTCACCTATCAGGGATCAAGCCAGCATCTCTTATGTCTCCTGGACTGGCAGGCGGGTTCTTTACCACTAGCACCACTTCCCTTTGTTGCTTTAATTTAGCTTAAATCATATATGGGCCACACTGATGGCTGAGCAGGTAAGGAGTCCACCTGCAGTGCAGGAGACACAGGAGATTGGGGGTTTAATCCTTGGGTCAGGAAGACCACCTGGAAGAGGAAAATGGCAACCCACTCCAATATTTTTGCCTGATAAATCTCACGGACAGAGTAGCCTGGTGGGCTACAGTGCATGGGGTCACGACTGAGTATATACATTTAAATTTTTTTCCAAATTGATTTAAGTAACTGATATACATTGTGGGATTAACTCTGTTTCAAATCAGATAATTGGCACTTAACTAGCATCATCTTTGACACTATATTGAATCTTTCTATGACCATCTGCCTTATTGTCAAATGTCTAAAAAAAGTTGCTATGAGGTTTGAAAGAGTTAACATTTATTAAGTATCTAGATAATTGCCTGGCAAACATATAACAGAATAGAATTATAATGTAAATTTCATCTGTTTGTATATTTTTACTAGTAAGTAGTCTTTTCATTATCAAAGATTTCATATCTTATTTGTTTTCTAGTTTGATTTGATAATTCCTATTCAAATCTTTTCATTCTTCTCTTAGAAATTTTTTCTCAATTCCTCCAGTTATTTTCAAGATAAATGTTCCCTTGGATTTCATCTTAGCCTCACTTCTGCATCTACCTGTTCTGCTTAAAGGATGTCATACAGTGTTCTGGACTTAAATGCCATCTATATAAGAGTAACTGGCAGATTTATAGATACAATCCCCACTTTTCCCTTGAACTACAGAATCGTATGTACTACTACCTGCTATATTTCCAGTAGTTTGTCAAACTGGCCTCTGAACTTAAGGTGCCCCAACAGAATTCTTGTTTGGCCTCACTTTCCTCAAGACATAGCTTCCCCTTGATCTTCCTTGTGCTTGTAGATGGCAACTCTACTGCTCTCCCTCAGTTGCTCACTCTGAAAGCCTAAGAGATACCTTGATTCTACTCATTCCTTCTCTTCCACTCTTAATCCTTCAAAAAGCTTTTAGACTCAACCTTAGAATAAATGCCTATTGTGTTCTCTTCCTTCCATCTTAATTACAATCACTATCATTCAAGACTCTTACTTTTTAATTTGAATTATTAGTAGCCTATTAACTCAACCCCCTGCTACATTCAGTCCTCTTTTAACATATACTTATTATAGAACACAGAGGGATTTTGTATCAGATAATTTTTCTCATCTGTTAAAACTCTCCAGGTTAGGTTTCATGCTTTCCTACATTTGAAGACTATTTTAAAGTATAAACCTACATGATCTTCTAACTGCCTATATTTCAGATTGCACCTCAGTGATAAAGTGGTTTATAATAAGAAATATATATTTGCTCTTCCTACTTTGTAAGAGAACTAAAACACTTGGAATTTCCTAAGTGATGATAGCAACAAAGGTATCCTTTGTTGTGTGAATGAGCTGACTTTGGAAAGCCAACCAGGAATAGAGGATTGAAACATTCACTCCCTCCCCCTAATTTCCTCACAGTTCTGAGAGGCTGCTAAGTCCAAGATCAAAGCGCTGGCAGATTCTGTGCCTGAGGAGAGTTTGCTTCCTCATGGAGGGCACTGTCTAGCTGTAACTTCACATATTGGAAGGAACAAGACAGCTCTCAGGTCTCTTTTGTTAAAAACATTACTCTCATTCATAAGGGCTCTGTTCCCATGACTTATGTGCTTCCAAACGGACCTACCTCCTAATACCATAACGTTGGGAATGGGGTTTTAACATATGAGTCTTTTAAGAACAAACATTCAGATCACAGCATTAACTAATGTATTAAACATACATAAACTAATACTTATATGTATGAATTTACAAGATGTGAAGTAATATTCACAAGAAATCTATGTTTAATGTTATTCTTATTAATCTCTATCTTACAAATAATGAAAATGCAGCATAAAAGAGTCAAATAATGCTCTCACAATTATAAAACCTGTAAATTGAGAATCAGGATCAAATTCAGATATTCTGAAACAAGAGCCCATAGACTTCATTTCTAAGCCATAAGATTCACAAAGACATAATTAATTTTGTGCTTGCTGATATGGAATGCTGAACTTTTACCTTATCATTCTATTTTTACGAAGATACATATTTTTCAACCAATTATTGCATTAAATTTCTTTGCTTCCATTATCAACTATTCAGACTCCCTACCATAACGTTAGAAATACTTAATGATACAGATTACTAAAAAACTACATTTGAAACATAAAAATAGTGCTCATCCGTATATTTATTGACAAATTCTAAGGAAATAAGAATGTGATGCTACATTTCTCAAGTCATTTCTGATGACTGACATAATGTTTACTGAATTGATATATTTATATATTGACATATATATTCAACATATTTTAAAGAGCTAGGTAAAAGAAACCTGTTCCCTCTAATATGATTCTTTGTTTTTACCATTCTGCTCAGTGAATTTCTGCAGCACAACCATATACCATGGTGTACTTGGTGTTTCAATCTTTACAAAAATTATATTAGGAAGTAGAAGAGTTGTCAGCAACAATCCATCAGAGATATCAGGAAAAGCGATTTTTATATTTAAAATAATTATCCTTAGATGCTGAGGTCATGAGCCTCAAGGAAAATTTTAGTATGCCTTTTTTTTCTTATTTATAATTTATTGAATGTGATTTATCTTCATCCATTTAGAGAATTCCTGCTGCTAGCTTTATGGCAGAATTTTGCATATATTTTGCTATAGGTGACATTCATTTTTGTTACATATTTTATTCATGTTTAATATGCAAATGTTTCTCAAAGTAAATTACCATATATATTTGATAAAATGCAACATGATATTTTTAAAAATTAAAATATGATATATATTTAAAAGAGGCAGAGTACTGTCTTCAGAGAGAACTTTAAAACTCATCAGTGTTTAATATATCTGCTATTTTTCTTGTTGTTCAGTTAACTTCACAGGCTGTAACACTGACCTTGGTTTCTATTGATCTTAGCACAGCACTCAGCAAGAGTTTCAAACTGCTAACAAAGCTCTGATTTTTGAACAGACGTAGGAGTCACAGTAATACTTTTCTATTCTGGACTAAAATTGGGTACCCCTTCCATTATCAATACTCCATTAAATATATTATGCTGATTTTAATAATTAAAGAAGATCATAAAAATTAATGTTAGAGTCTGGATGTTATGACAAGTTACATTTTATAAGCTTTTAAAAAACTGTAACTTCTTTTTTTCTGTTTTCACTTCATCACAATTACTATATATCTTAATCTCAAATTTTCCCCACTATACCAACTGTACTTGGCTCCCAGCACAATCTTCTTAAGTTGATATCATATTGAATATCCCTTTTTCCTTTTTTATTTTAATGTCAATTTTCTAACATAAATTGATGTCTCATGTCTCATTATTATAATTCACTATTTATTATAGGTGAGGATTAATTTCTTCTATTTCATAACTACGTTGTTGTTGTTTAGTTGCTAAGTCATGTCCAACTCTTTGTGACCCCATAGGCTGCAGCACATCAGGCTTCCCTGTCATTCACTCTCTCCCGGAGTTTGCTCAAACTCATGTCCATTGGAGTCAGTGATGCCATACAGTCATATCGACACTATGAATATTTTAATTGCAAGTAAATACAATTATGTGATTTCTTTAATTTTCTAATGAGCATCAATAATATTATTTACTTCCTTGATAACTTCATTTTACCTGAGTCTTGAGAGGCAAAATTGTAAAACATACTTTGTTATAAATTATGAGAACAGTTTTTTGGTGTACCATATTAACCTTTTGGAATTTGTTAATTTAACCTGTTTTACTATAAAACACAAGTGTGCATTTTCCATTTAAGGCTATGGTTCAAACTTAATGAAAAATTAAAATAACATGAATATCTTTCTTTCCAACATTTCTTTACAAAATGGCCAAAGTTTGTATTTACCAGAGTCAAAAATGAATGAGCTCTGGGATGAAAAAAAAAAACCTGTTTCCTTCAATATTTTCAATCAGAAATAGCAGACTAAAATTTCAATAGGTCCTAAAAACTCTTTAAATCATGCTTTAACAAGCCCTTTAAAATATGCTGCTTCTGTACTCCCTTGTCTCTTCCCGAGTTTTTTCTTCTCTCTCCTCCTCTGACCCTTCCCTTTCTCTTCCCTCTCTTCTCTCTTGTCTTCCCTTCCCTTTTGTCTCTTCTTTTCTTTACAATTTAAAGCCAGTATGCTGAGCACACATAGTTTATAGGTAACATGCACTCCGAAGTCAGACTTACTGAGGTTAAATCCTTGCTCAGTGTTATAGCATTGTTGGCTTTTTGGGTTTTCTAATTTGTTAACATGAGGTTTTTGGGTTTTTTTTTGAGGGGGGTGCTTTGGGAGGTCTTTATTAAGTGACACTTAATCTTTATTAGTCTCAGACATGACATTTTATAATGATTGTCTTTTATGATGTTTGCATTCAAAACAATTTCAACAAAGTTACATTAGCTTTTATATGTTCTGAAAATATCCACCACAGGGGAACAATGTCACTCTTAGTAGAGAGAAAACAGCAAGATAAATATTTTTAATGACAAATCTGTAAGCAGTTTTACATTCGTTTTCCTACTTAATCCTGAAAATAGAACATCGAAATCAATGTTCAAAATGCCCATTATATAGTAAGGAAGGAAGCTGGAACTGGTTGCTAACGTCATCTGAAGCCAGTACCTATAGTGTACTATAGTTCTTTATGGTATTCCCAGGCAGAATTAACATATGCTACTCAACATGCTCATTTGCAACAGTCCTTGATTTCAGGAAAGACAGAAAAGGATATGCTTGTATCTACTTTCTAAGATTGTTTTCTGTCCTATACTTTACTTAATCCAAAGTAATTCATCAGTAGAAAGCTAAATGGTATTCATAATATTTTTTTTTTATTTTAGGACAAAAATATTACAAGATACAAGCATTCTAAATATGTAAGAGGTAACTTATTTGCATTATAATTAGCTATTCTTCTTTAACAAGGTGACTTGACATTGTGAAGTATTGATGCTGCCATTAAAATGCCTGTGAAATCATGTTCTTTATTGCTAATTAGGATGTCTTTTAATATAGCTGAAGTCCATTGTCACTAATTACTACCCTAATAGAATATGTCTGTATACATACTGATTTCTTGAAATACACTTTGTTTTTGGTGAGAATGGAAATGATCTGACAGGGATACTGCCTTGGCTCATCTTTTCGTTAAACAGCAAAGTGGAGGAGGATGAAAAACAGGAGAAGGGGAAGAAAGAGGTGTAGTGGGGAGGAGGAGGGGAAATGGGAGAAAGAGGAAAGGAAGCGCAAGGGAGTAAGGAAGAATGAAAAGAAAAGATACACAGTGTATTTGGTTATTATAAATCCCAGAGCAATAGATTGAGTTGGATGGTGGTGAATATAAAATGTAAACTTCCATTAAATCATTTTATAACCTTTGATGGCATATTTTAGTTCTCATGTATGCTTGTACTAATATATCCACTTTTCCTAGATCTATTAGCATCTTTTTGACTCTGTATATTTTACCTAACAGAAATTCTCCCCCAACACATAAGGAAAGAATATAAATACAGCAAGAAAATAAAAGGAAGAGAAGGGAAGTAATTGGACAAAGGGAGAATAGCCACTGAATATGCATCCTCTGCTAGATTTTAGTCCCATCAACCATTTCCACATTATTGAAGCTATTACACTCTCTGTGGCTATAGTTCCAGCATATATACAGTGAAATAATTGAGCTAAGTAAAAACATGGGTGATTTTCAGTTATATAATTTATGATGATTTCAAATATGAAAGGTCATTTAAGGTATTATCAGAGAGGAGTGAATGACAGAGGAGTAGATAAAGAAGCTGTGCTACATATGTACAATGAAATATTACTCAGCCATAGAAAATATAAAATAATGTCATCTGCACCAACATGGCTGAACCTAGAGATTGTCAGAGTGAGTGAAGTAAGTCAGAGAAAGACAAGTATATGATACTGCTTAAATGTGGAATAAAAAAAATACAAATGAACTTATTTGCAAAACAGAAATACAGTCACAGATGTAGAAAACAAATTTATGGTTACCAATGGGTAAGAAGATGGGAGGGATAAATCAGGAGATTGAGAATGATATACACACACTACTAGGTATAACATAGGTAAATAAGGACCTACTTTATAGCACAGGGAACTCTACTCAGTACTCTATAATGACCTATATGGGAAACGAATCTAAAAAAGAATGGATATATGTGTATGTATAACTGATTCACTTTGTCATACACCTAAAATTAACACAACATTGTAAATCAACTATACGCCAATAAATATTTTAAAAAAAAGAAAGAAAAAAAATAATGTAAATGACAAGATCAGATATATTAACTTATTTTCTGCTACCTCTCTCAGGCTCTTCCCTTTTATTAAACTCTGCTTTCTCAGTATGCTTAATGTTTATCTAAAGGCGTGTTTCTTGGCAATCTGTATTTTCAATCTTGCGGCAAGTAGAGTTGATGCTGCTGGTTCCAACCACATTTTGAATTTCAAGTTTCCAGGGAATCAGATGCCATCAGTTTAAATCTCCTCTCTGTTATTTCCCTATTATATTATTTTTATTTATTTATTATTTTAAAGTATTATTTTCTTCTTTTTTATAAGCCTATTTACTTCTTAAATGCTAGGTAAAATTATAGGATTGCCTCACAATTCTGAGACTTAAGAGTCTATTTTAAAACATGTAGGGATAAGGTATAACTTTTTCTCTTAGTTATCACAGGGATGCTATCTAACTCTGCATCCCAGACACTATTTAGCAAAGCAGAGTTTCATATATATTGCTGCGATTTCAAAAACATAAAAGCATGCATGGGTAGCTTTGTGTTTTTAGGCAATCCAAATGCTAGATCCAGACACTGATGGAGGTTTCATTCTTTTCTACAGGTAATTTTCTTCAACTATTGTACCTAATAATAAGAAAGCATCACCTGTCACATTTGCTTTCTAATGAGTTCTTTAAAACCTTTTGGGGGCAGCTATCTTTTCACCCTGAAGTATCAAATAGCTGCCGTATTGCACTAAATTATTCTCTCCCTTCCTGAACCTAGAAAGCCTAAAAAACTTTTTATCCTTGTCTATTTAATTTTTTAAATTCTTTGCACAATACTTTTCTGTTATTACATAGTTGAACTGATTATTAAACAGAATAATTGAGGATTTGCAGATATTCCTTATACCAATAATTTATTTGTGCCATTAAGATTATTATACCTTTCTGATGTACTCCCTGAAATTAGACTCCAGAAACAAATATGTTGACAGAGTTAAAGTGAAAGTCGCTCTGTCATGTCCAACTCTTTGCGACCCCATGGACTCTATATGTACCCCATGTTTATGGACAGTATACATATAAAGTATATGTATATAATATATAGTATATGTATACATATATGTATATGTATCACTCAGTCATGCCCAACTCTTTGCGACCCCATGGACTCTATATGGACCCCATGTATATGGACACTATACATATATAGTATATAGACTGTATAGAATTCTGCAGGCCAGAATACTGGAGTGGGTAGACTTTTCCTTCTCCAGAGGATCTTCTCAACCCAGGGATCAAACACAGGTCTCCCACATTACAGGAGGATTCTTTACCAGCTGAGCCACTTGGGAAGCCAAAGAAACTGGTAGTCTATCCCTCCTCCAGCAGATCTTCCCGACCCAGGAATTGAATGGGGGTTTCCTGCATTGCAGGTGAATTCTTTACCAGCTGAGCTCCAGTTGGATGTTAGCAAGTTAATAAGAACTTATGACATCAAATCTGATCAAATCTAATTGATGTTTTTCAGAAAACTCTATATTTTTGAAAAAAAAAAAAAAACACAACTCTTAGGCAGTTTTCTTTCTTTAGTGAGCAGAAACATGAAGGAACAGAGAAACAGAGCATATGTAGAGTAGCAAACCAACATAGAAAACCATGTTGGTGGCTGAAAGTCCACCACCATAATGTTTTGGGGGGTCCTCTACTCACAGGTTCATGTGTCTAATTATTGAGATATAGAGCAGACCAATCAATTTTGTTCATAGACCAAATTAAATGAATATGGATAGACTTTTCACATAAAATCTCCCAAAGACACGAAGTCTGGATTCAAACCCCAAAGAGAAATTGTTAAATTTTCTCTCCATGACCACACTCCTTTGCAAATAACAATATAAGATTCAGTCCTTTTTGTGGAAAAGTAATAATGTGGTCACTTACAACACATTTTTATCACTTGTATCTAATTACTTCTCAGCCATTAAGAGTCACATTTATCAGTGAGAGTCAGATCTTCATTGTGAATTTTATTTGGTTTCCATTCTAGAATTTGTGTAAATATGCTAAGTCTTTAAATTATTCAGAAGCCCCATGCTCATCCATAATATTTTAAATAATATCAAACTTTATTTATAATACTAAGTGCATCAATTAATGACATGTTTAAGAAAGTGACTTTGTTATTAATTTATAACCACACAGAATCAAAGAAAAATAAGTGAGAAAAGAAGACACAGATAGAATTTTGCAATTTTAATAGAACAGTAGCAGAAAACTAAGAGATAATTTTTTTCCTATTTAACTGAAAGTTTTCAAAGATATCGTGGCACTAAAAGCTAAACTTTTCCTTTCTTAAACTGAAGAAATTTTTGATTGGTTAATTAGTCATTCTGGAATAAACACTTAATAAGTCATAATTGGCAGGATAAATACTGCTGCCCTTACAAGCAGTTCAAAACCTGTTTGTGAAAGAATTTTTGCAAACATCTGCATTTATTATTATGTTTTGTAACTGTAATTAGAAATTCAGAGGAATGTTAAACAAAGGTTAGATCTGAAGTAATCTCCACTGTATATTTTATAATGTTGTGTCCATTACTCTAGTTTAAAGTGATGCATTTATCCTGACGTCCACAATACAGAAAGTCAGCTCTTTCGTTGTAATTCTGAGAATTAGGAAAACTATCTAATATTCATATGGCTTGAAAAGTAATTTGCAATATATGCAATGGATTTGCATTTATTACCATTGCTGTATTGTTACAGAGAATTTTCCATGTATTCTATTTGGCATATGCTGTAGTGCACACAGGATTTTTTTTTTTTTTTTCCTTCAACTGACAGATATTGAATGGAGTGAAGCAAATCAGTATAGTTTAGCTCTCTGACTCTAGTAAACTCTGCAATGATTCTCATGGGATATGCTAAGGTAATGCTAAAATAGGTTATTATAAGTCAAAATATCTTTGGGCAAAACTAAATTGGTTCCAGAATCATTAAGCCTACTGACTAAGGATTTTTAGCCTGTTAACCATGATTCCCCCTTTCATATAACTTTTCTTAATTCCTCTCAGTTTTTATTGCAGCTTCCATTTTTTCATTCACTCACAATTGCACTAGATCTTACTTGTTATTTTTAACATATCTGAGTTGAATTACTTTCATTGATTGGAGCACTTTAGAAAGGATTTGTGAAGGAAATACAAAACTTTCTCAGGAACCAGACATAAACAATGAGTAGGGAATAGACATAAGACAAAGAAGTATACTAAGGAGTGGTACATGGGTGAACAGCCACTGTAATTTCTACTCTTGCTTGAATTACTAGTATCTTCCAGTTACTGGACATATTTTATCTGCAGTGTTCCCAAATGTTCTGTATGTATATAGTAATTTAGTACCGATTTTGTAGTATGTGCCACAATTCGGTATTTGTACCGTTTTGACAACTTGCCAAAAGTTATAAAGTTGCTAGGATCTGTACCCTCATCTATAAGGACATAACCTTTTCAATAGTAAGGCTGCGTCTCTGATTCAGAACTAGTAATTTAATTTGAATGAAGGGCAGACAAGAATCAGCAGAATACTGGGCTGGACTTCAGGAAGGCATAAATGTGGAGTGTCACAGGAGGTCATCTGGCAGATAGGGAAGCAGTGGCCTGGCGTCATTGAGACACAGAAGAAGGTATATCACACCATGATTTTGGGGGATTTTCAAATAATTCATGATATTTAATTTAATGAATATATCTCACCATTTTATATTTGCATACTTACCAAGCACCCTATTCACTATTTGGAGCATGCACAAAATATGGAAATACTGACACTGTATCTATCCTTATTCAGTGTTTAGTTAACAGTGAGTGAGCAATGGCTCCACCTTAGGCAATGACAAAAACCTTACTTTAGATCTGTCAGAGTAATTTAGTAAAAAGAAATAAAGATGTGCATGAAATAGAGAACAGAAGGATCTTGTGACTTATTTTAATATAAATCCTGATAATGAAGGCAAGGTGAGAGGAAGGAAATAACACTTGCATTGCGAAGTAGAGACTCGGTGCTGGTGGTGGTGTCATTCTTGGGTCGTGTCCAACTTTGAGGCCCCACTGAGTGTAGCCCACCACGCTCCTCTGTCTATACAATTTCACAGGCAGGATACTGGAGTAGATTGCCATTTCCTTCTCCCGGGGATCTTCCCGACCCAGGGATTAAACCTGTTTCTCTGGCATTGCAGGTGGAGTCTTTTACCACTTAGCCACCAGGGAAGCCCCAGAGACTGGACAGGGGTTAGGATAATTTCTGAAGTGAGGCATTTTGGTTAGGCTTTTAATCATGTTAAAATTAGCTTAAAAGAGTATGTGCAAAAGGTGGTAGAAAAATATAATTTCATAATATATTTATGAAATACAAGCTTAGAAATGTTAGCAATATATTTTATGTAATATATCGCTTATTTAGTATCAATGGGATAACTTATTCATTAGTTCAAAATCTTTTTGATAGTCTATTCTGATTCTGGGTCAATTACTATGTTAAGAACAATAATGATGAGTTTAGAAAATATATATTAACCTTTAAGAAGTCTAGTGGGGGAAATAAAGTTCACTAAAATAATTGCAGAACAGGCATGAATTAAAAAACAGAAGTGAAATGTGTGAAGAAAGTTTGACTTTGACCAGAAGTCAGAGAAAGACTCTCTGCAGAAAAAACATCTTAAGGGAATTTTAAAGCATGAAGAGGAGATGGTGGTGTGTTAGAACCATGAGGAAAGAATGTTCCAGGTAGAGGAGAATGAATTTGTAGTAACAGAATCTAAAAAGCAACTTCATATTAATAAATTGAAAGTCCTCTGCTATTGTAAATACAAAAAAAAAAAAATAATAAAGGGTCAAGATGCAGTCAGGGGACTAGATTTTGAAGGTACCTTCAGGTCATGGACATCAACAGACGGCAGCATTGAAATCAGATTGATTATATTCTTTGTAGTCAAAGATGGAGAAGCTATATACAGTCAGCAAAGCAAGATCAGAGCCTACTATGGCTCAGATCATGAACTCCTTATTGCCAAATTCAGACAAATTGAAGAAAATGGGGAAAACCACTAAACCATTCAGGCATGACCTAAATCAAATCCCTTATGATTACACAGTGGAAGTGACAGACAGATTTAAGGGACTAGATCTGACAGACAGAATGCCTGATGAACTATGGAAGGAGGTTTGTGACATTGTACAGGAAATGGGAAGAAGACCATTCCCAAGAAAAAGAAATGCAAAAAAGCAAACTGGCTGCCTGAGGAGGCCTTACAAATAGCTGTAAAAAGAAGAGACGCCAAAAGCAAAGGAGATATGCCCATTTGAATGCAGAGTTCCAGAGAAAAGCAAGAAGAGATAAGAAAGCCGTCCTCAGTGATCAATGCAGAGAAATAGAGGAAAACAACAGAATGGGGAAGACTAGAGATCTCTTCAAGAAAATTAGAGATACCAAGGGAACATTTCATACAAAGACGGGCTCAATAAAAGACAGAAATGGTATGAACCTACAGAAGCAGATGATATTAAGAGAGGTGGCAAGAATACATAGAAGAACTGTATAAAAAAGATCTTCATGACCCAGATAATCATGATGGTGTGATCACTCACCTAGAGCCAGACATCTTGGAATGTGAAGTCAAGTGGGCATTAGGAAGAATCACTAGGAGCAAAGGTAGTGGAGGTGACTGAACTTCAGTTGAGCTATTTCAAATCCTAAAAAAAAAAAAAATGATGCTGTTAAAGTGCTGCACTCAATATACCAGCAAATCTGGAAAACATAGTAGCAGTCCCAGGACTTGAAATGGTCAATTTTCATTCCAACCCCAAAGAAAGGCAGTGCCAAAGAATGCTACTGCACATTTTCACTCATCTCATATGCCAGTAAAGTAACGCTCAAAATTCTCCAAGCCAGGCTTCAGCAATACGTGAACTGTGAACATCCAGATGTTCAAGTTAGTTTCAGAAAATGCAGAGGAACCAGAGATTAAATTGCCAATATCTACTGTATCATTGAAAAAGCAAGAGAGTTCCAGAGAAACATCTATTTCTGCTTTATTGACTATGCCTAAGCCTTTGACTGTGTGGATCACAATCAACTGTGGAAAATTCAGAAAGAGATGGGCATACCAGACCACTTGATCTACCTGTTGAGAAACCTATATGCAGGTCAGGAAGCAACAGTTAAAACTGGACATGGAACAAGCAACTGGTTCTGAATAGGAAAAGGAGTACATCGAGGCTGCATATTGTTACCCTGAATATTTAACTTATATGCAGAGTACATCATGAGAAATGCTGAGCTGGAAGAAGTACAAGCTGTAATCAAGATTGCCAGGAGAAATATCAATAACCTCAGATATGCAGATGACACCACCCTTATGGCAGGAAGTGAAGAAGAACTGAAGAGCCTCTTGATGAAAGTGAAAGAGGAGAGTGAAAAAGTTGGCTTAAAGCTCAACATTCAGAAAACGAAGATCATGGCATCTGGTCCCATCACTTAATGGCAAATAGATGGGGAAACAGTGGAAATAGTGGCTGACTTTTTTGTTGGGGGCTCCTAAATCATTGCAGATGGTGATTGCAGCCATGAAATTAAAACACACTTACTCCTTGGAAGGAAATTTATAAACAATCTAGATAGCATATTAAAAGGCAAAGATATTACTTTGGTAACAAATGTCTGTCTAGTCAAGGCTACGGTTTTTCCAGTAGTCACATATGGATGTGAAAGTTGGACTATAAAGAAAGCTGAGTGCCAAAGATTTGATGCTTTTGAACACTGGTGTTGGAGAAGACCCTTGAGAGTCCCTTGGACTGCAAGGAGATCTAACCAGTCCATTCTAAAGGAGATTAGTCCTGGGTGTTCATTGGAGGACTGATGCTAAAGCTGAAACTCCAATACTTTGGCCACTTGATGCAAAGAGCTGACTCATTGGAAAGGACCCTGATGCTGGGAAAGATTGAGGGCAGGAGTAGAAGGGGACGACAGAGGATCAGATTGTTGGATTGCATCACTGACTAAATGGACATGAGTTTGGGTAGGCTCTGGGAGTTGGTGATGGACAGGGAGGCCTGACGTGCTGCGGTTCACAGGGTTGCAAAGAGTCGGACACAACTTAGTGAGTGAACTGAACTCCCGTGTCTGTGCTCAATGCAACAATTTTCATTTTATTCCAAAGAAATAAGTGGTTTAAAGTTAGTTTTTTTAATGTCAAAAAGATACAATAATCATTACAATAAAATTTTGTTCTCTTATTGTGGAAAAGAAATTGCTATGGTCGTGTGAACTTAAGTGCTTTGGGTATTCTCTAATTAGTGAATGAAGAACTGTCTGTGTGTGTCTACATGTGTCTGTACACATGTCTATTAGATTACATATGTTAACTTTGCTTTCCAAATCTTCTGGATCCCTGTTATTACTTTAACAACTTGATTTATTAATTTCATATAGTAATGGTGAATTATGCATCTTACTCTTACGCAACAACCTTCTTCAAACTGTAATTCCCCCAGGTCAGTAGATAGTCTAGCTCTACTTAGTATGCAATTGCCAAATGCAGCATATAACCCCAAATACTTTACCAAATGTTCTCATGAACACGAAGTACTATAAAAATACTCGATTGTAGTATCTTTTCAATGTTACACTACAGTTAAATTAGTTAAAAGTTAAATTCAGTTCAGTTCAGTTGCTCAGTCATGTCCGACTCTTTGCGACCCCATAAACTGCAGCAAGCCAGGCCTCCCTACCCATCACCAGCTCCCGGAGTCCACCCAAACTCATGTCCGTCGAGTCGGTAATGCCATCAAACCATCTCATCCTCTGTCGTCCCCTTCTCCTCTTGCCCCCAGTCCTTCCCAGCATCAGGGTCCTTTCCAACGAGTCAGCTCTTTGTATCAAGTGGCCAAATTATTTGAGTTTCAGCTTCAACATCAGTCCATCCAATGAACACCCAGGACTGTTCTCCTTTAGGATGGACTGGTTGGATCTCCTTGTAGTCCAAGGGACTCTCAAGAGTCTTCTCTAACACCACAGTTCAAAAGCATCAATTTTTTGTTATTCAGCTTTCTTCACAATCCAACTCTCACATCCATACATGACCACTGGAAAAACCTTAAGTTAAATTAATGATTTTCTATATTTTTCCTAATGATTGTTATTTCTGTCTTCCCTTTTGTCTTGTCATTGTTTGACTGAGCACTTTTATGACACCATTTTTATATCTCTATCATTTTTTCTTAGTATTTCTTTTTCCATAAAACTTAATTATTACTCTAGCATTTATTATGCATGTATTTAATGTTTCACAGTCTAATTTTCTGGGGGCTGTGTTTGTGGGCTGTCACTTCCCGACCAGGGACTGGACCTAGTCCATGAGAGTCCAGAGCATTAGACCACCCGGGAACTCCCTCACAGTCTACTTTCTTTTTTTTTTTTTTAATTTTATTTTTACTTTATTTTACTTTACAATACCGTATTGGTTTTGCCATACATTGACATAAATCCACCATGGGTGTATATTAGCTCCCAATCCTGAATCCCCCTCCCACCTCCCACCCCATATCGTCTCTCTGGATCATCCCCGTGCACCAGCCCCAAGCATCCTGTATCCTGTATCGAACATAGGCTTGTGCTTCGTTCTTACATGATAGTATACACGTTTCAATGCCATTCTCCCCAAACTCCCACCCTCTCCCTCTACTTTCAACTAACAAATGCTGACTCCCTTTTGGGATGAAGATGTGAGTTCTTAAGGGATTGCCAAAGAACACTACACTACTTTCTTGGGGAATGTACTCTTTTTGTTTTTACAGGATATATTTTGGGGTCATGTCAACAGAAGAAGGCTACCCTATCTTGTGTCTGTATTCAGTCATGTCCAGCTCTCTGTGTCCACACGGATGATAGCTGGTCAAGCGTCTATGTCCATGGGATTTTCCAGGCAAGAATACTGGAGTGGGTTGCCATTTCCTCCTCCAGAAGATCTTGCCAACCCATTCCTTGAAACCGCATCTCTTATGTCTCCTGAGTTTGGTAGGTGGATTCTTTACTGGCTGAGACAACAAGGATGCTTTTTATTGGTGGGTATCAACAGTGATTATTTCATCTTCTTCTGGATATAGTTAGTACACAGGAAATGTATAGTATACACCACACTGTAAAATATATGCCAAACAGTGATAGCTCAGGATGCCTATCTCTGCCCTCTTTCTCTCTATTTTGATATCTATTACTCCTCCATGTGATCAGATTGGTTTTCTGGCAAAGATGGGCACAAAAAAGGACAGAAATGGTATGGACCTAACAGAAGCAGAAGATATTAAGAAGAGGTGACAAAAACGCACAGAAGAACTATACAAAAAAGAACTTTATGACCGAGATAACCACCATGGTGTGATCACTCATCTAAAAACAGACATCCTGGAATGCAAAGTCAAGTAATCCTTAGGAAGCATCACCATGAACAAAGCTAGTGGAGGTGATGGAATTCCAGTTGAGCTATTTCAAATCCTAAAAAATTGATGCTGTTAAAGTGCTGCACTCAATATGCCAGCAAATTTGGAAAACTCAGCAGTGGCCACAGGACTGGAAATGGTCAGTTTTCATTCCAATCCCAAAGAAAGGCAAGGATAAAGAAAGTTCAAACTACCACACAACTGCATTCATCTCACACACTACCAAACTAATGGTCAAAATTCATCAAGACAGGCTTCAACAGTTCATGAACCATGAAATTCCAGATCTCCAGGCTAGGTTTAGAATGGCCAGAGGAACCAGAGATCAAATTACCAGCATCTGTTGGATCATCAAAAAGCAAGAGAATTCCAGAAAAACATCGACTTCTGCTTCATTGACTATGCCAAAGCCTTTGGCTATGTGGATCACAACAAACTGTGGAAAATTCTGAAAGAGACAGGAATACCAGACCACCTGAACTGTCTCCTGAGAAATCTGTATGCAAGTCAAGAAGCAACAGTTAGAGCTGGACATGGAACAAAACACTGGTTACAAATCAGGGAAAGAAGTATGTCAAGGGCTTCCCTGGTGGCTCAGAAGGTAGAGCATCTGCCTGCAATGTGGGAGACCCAGTTTCAATCTCTGGGTCAGGAAGATCCCTCAGAGAAGGAAATGGCAACCTACTCCAGTATCCTTGCCTGGAGAATCCCATGGACAGAGGAGTCTGGTAGACTACAGTTCACCAGGTCGCAAAGAGTCGGACACAACTGAGTGACTTCCATTTCACTTTCACTTTTCACTTTCAAGGCTGTATATTGTCACCCTGCTTATTTTACTTATAAGCAGAGTACATCATGAGTAATGTTGGGCTGGAGAAAGCACAAGCTGGATTCAAGACTGCCAGGAGAAATATCAACAAACTAGATATGCAGATGACACCACCCTAATGGCAGAAATGGAGAAGGCAATGGCACCCTACTCCAGTACTCTTGCCTGGAAAATCTCATGGACAGAGGAGCCTGGTGGGCTGCAGTCCAAGGGGTCGCTAAGAGTTGGGCACGACTGAGTGACTTCACTTTCACTTTTCATTTCCATACATTGGAGAAGGAAATGGCAACCCACTCCAGTATTCTTGCCTGGAAAATCTCAGGGACGGGGAGTCTGATGGGCTGCCGTCTACGGGGTCACACAGAGTCGGACATGACTGAAGTGACTTAGCAATGGCAGAAAGCAAAACTAAAGAGCTTCTTGGTGAAAGTGAAAAAGGTAAGTGAAAAAGTTGGCTTAAAACTCAAGATTCAGAAAACTAAGATCATGATATCTGGTCCCAGCATAGCAAGTAGAAAGGGAAACAATGAAAACAGAAACAGAGTGTATTTTGGGGGCTCCAAAATCACTGCAAAAGGTGATTGCAGCCATAAAATATAAAAGACATTTTTTCCTTGGAAGAAAAACTATCCCAACGTAGACAGCAAAATAAAAAGCAGAGACATTACTTTGCCAACAAAGTCCAGCTAGTCAAAGCTATGGTTTTTCCAGTAGTCATGTATGGATGTAAGAGTTGGACTATAAATAAGCTGAGTGCTGAAGAATTGATGGTTTTGAATTGTGGTGTTGGAGAAGCCTCTTTAGAGTCCCTTGGACTGCAAGGAGATCCAACCAGCCCATCCTAAAGGAGATCAGTCCTGAATATTCATTTGAAGGACTGATGTTGAAGCTGAAATTCCAATAGTT
Source organism: Cephalophus harveyi (assembly GCA_006410635.1). Taxonomy (NCBI): domain Eukaryota; kingdom Metazoa; phylum Chordata; class Mammalia; order Artiodactyla; family Bovidae; genus Cephalophus; species Cephalophus harveyi. Next base: position 34,573 of record SJYT01036213.1, on the reverse strand, counting down.
TGGCCACCTGATGCAAAGAACTGACTTACTGGTAAAGACCCTGATGCTGGGAAAGATTGAAGGTGGCAGGAGAAGGGGATTACAGAGGAAGAGATGGTTGGATGACATCACTGACTCTATGGACATGAGTTTGAATAATCTCCAGGAGTTGTAGTTGGACAGGGAAGCCTGGCATGCTGCAATTCATGGGATTGCAAATATTCAGTCACACCTGAGCAAATGAACTGAACTGACTCCTCCAATCAGTCTTCTCTATTAATAAGAATCATAAAGTTGGAGCAGTGGACATCAGCATCCAAACTGTTATGTGAACAAAAGTTTACGATATACAGGCCAAGTTCTTTGGGGATTCTCAACTGAATTTTTACTATAGCTCAAGGATGAGCCTAAGGAAAAAATATATATGCATCAACACTTTATATATGACAAAGGTGGCATTATTTTTCTTACTTGATAAGTTCTTCCTCCATATCAGTCAGTTCAGTCGCTCAGTCCTGTCTGACTCTTTGTGACCCCATGGACTGCAGCACGCCAGGCTTCCTTGTCTATCACCTACTTCCGGAGCCTACTCAAACTCATGTCCATCAAGTCGGTGATACCATCCAACCATCTCATCCTCGACTGTCCCCTTCTCCATCCTTCAATCTTTCCCAGCATCAGGGTTTTTTCAAATGAGTTGGTTCGTTGCATCAGGTGGCCAAAGTATTGGAGCTCAGCTTCAGCATCAGTCCTTCCAATGAATATTTATGACTGATTTTCTTAAGGTTTGACTAGTTGGATCTTCTTGCAGTCCAAGGAACTCTCAAAGTCTTCTCCAACACCACAGTTCAAAAGAATCAATTCTTTGGCACTCAGCTTTCTTTATAGTTCAATTCTCACATCTATACATTTCCTTTATATAAGTCATTTAGTTTGGAGAAGAGTGATTACCAAGGCATGTAACATCATACACTAGATAACAATTAGATTACCCAAATCCTGACTTAAGCTTTTAAAAGTATTCTCTAGTAAATATGATGATTTTTCAACATTAACATTATGTGTCAATCATGGTGGTAAGTAAAAAATGTAAAAGTTTTATGTATTTAAAGTACTTAAGAGAACCATTCGTCTTTTTTGGCATGAGTTTTTCAAATCATATTTATATTGTTTCCTCTCTTAAAATTTTTTTAAATGTATTACCTAAATTTTAAAAACCCTGAACATGCAGTAAGCATAATAGAAAGTATACAATCATAAATGCACATTGCACACATTAATTGTAATTTTGAAAAAATAATTATAAAATCACAAATTTTATAAATAAGTAAGATATTTTTTAAGATATCTTTACATTTTGAAGCCACACATGCTTAGTGTTTTAATAATAAATTTATTTTAATAGTGGTTCAAATACATATCCATATTTCTTAAATTAAATGTAAAATTTCATCAAAATTTTAAAAAGGCATGTATCATTTTATTTGAAAATAATGGAAGAACCAATGGAAAGGGAGAGGAATACAAATTAGATAAATTTACAAATCAATTATGATTCTTTAAGTATACAATACAAGAGAAGACACTATATCACAAATAAGATACTCTCCTATATCACAAGAATATATGTTTATACATATTTATCTCTATAATGCCCTTGCTATCAAGACTGCAACTCCAAAGTAAACACTTCCAGTAGGATAGCCAATCAACAATTGAAATTCACTATGAACCAAATACAAACATCTTTCTTGCTTTCATTATTTTCATTTTATATTTCAGTCTGAAATAGCCCTCAAAAATCTAATAAAGTCCCTCATTCTCCAAGGCTTTTTCAAACATCTGCTGCACAACTGTATTTCTATCCTTTGTATATTTTTGAGGTTTATAACCAACTAAGCTATATGAATTCTGTTTTCAGGTAGAATATAACAGAACTGATGGTAGGAGTCATTTATTTTCTATTCCACATAGAATAGATATATCTAATATCTAATGCTATATCTAATATCATATATAATCTATATCTAATATAATATATCTAATGCTTTGTGTTCAGTATCCCAGATACTCAAAAAATGTTAATTAATTTTTAATTAAATGGTATCATTTCTAAAATTGTTATTTTCATTAATGAACATATGTAAAATTGAGTAAAACTTTCTATAATCATTGAAACATGTTGAGATTAAGTAGTGTTTAAAAGATTATGTGCACTATTTGCTGCATTGAAGATATGATTAAAACTTTATATCAATAAAACAAAACAGAAGATATATGGCTGAGACTTTAAAAAGAGTATTTGATATGTATTACTAGTAAATTTGGTACTAATTGAGAAATTTATAAGAGACAGTATGTCATCACACTTTATCTTTAACAGCTATCACTGTAGGAAATTGTACTTCCTGACAGCCTGTATTTTCCTTTTCCAGAATGTGACATCACTTGCAGAAGCATATTTACTATAATTAAGCATTGTTTACAAATTACTGCTATCAAAATTAAAATAAACTTCAGAACTGAAATTATTCTAAACCTATGAAAGCTATTACTCAAACAAATGAATACATTCTAGAACATGAAAGAAAGAATACCACATGTTCCTAAGGAATAGAAAAATAATTTATAAAACAGTAAAATGCAGAACACAGGCTATGAAACAAAACATTAAGCAAAGTGAAGAGCAGCTGCTGAGCTGTATTTCAAGTACTTCTAGCTCTAAATGAAATATGCTGATATCAGAAAAAACAGAAACTTTTTTTTTTTGCAGAGAATTGTTTCAAATTATCAAATAAATGGAAACCATGAACTTACCAAAATAACCTAACTTGTATTGCCATCTAACAAAAGATAGGCAAATATCTGGCTCAATAATATTCAGATTAAAGCAAATATAAAATGTGTAATATATAAATTAGTAAAATAGCAATGTTACATCAGCCATTTTATAAGGATGAAAATATTTCACAAATAATACTAGAATATTTTTAATGAATATAATAAATGAATGGAAGATTAACAATGAGATGTGTATAAGAGACAGGAATATAATAAATGAATGGAAGATTATTAAAGTTTGAATATTTGAAAATAACATGAAAAATAACTTCCATACCTCATCATCTGCATATAAATTCTTTCACTTTTAAACACTTATCAGAGCCAACTACAAAATGAAAATTAATGAGTTTGATAAGCTGTAGACTAAGAAATTCAGATAATCAGTGGATTTTTTTTAATCTGTTCTGCTCCTTATCTCTTTTAGTTTTATTATAACTTGTTGTTTTTCCTTCTTTTTCATTTCCATTTATTGAACAAATATTTCTTCGGTGCTAAATGAGTCATGCCCTGTTATAGATATTTAGAGTACATCAGTGAACAAACAAACCAAAATTCTACATGCAGGAGCCTTCTATTCCATTAGTAGAGATCTAATAAACCTAATGAATGAGCAAAATATATAATGCTTCTGAAGATGACAATTTCTATTGACAAATTTGAATAGTAAGAAAACTAAAGAATGTGAGAGAGAAATAACATTTTTAAATGTGTTTAAATGTGTTAACTCACATTTAAGCTTAGAACCATTTATCCATGATGCTGTGAAAGTGCTGCACTCAATATGTTAGCAAATTTGGAAAACCCAGCAGTGCCCACAGGACTGGAAAAGGTCAGTTTTCATTCCAATCCCAAAGAAAGGCAATGCCAAAGAATACTCAAACTACCGCACAATTGCTCTCATCTCACACACTAGAAAAATAATGCTCAAAATTCTCCAAGACAGGCTTCAACAGTACATGAACCATGAACTTCCAGATGTTCAAGCTGGATTTAGAAAAGGCAGAGGAGCCAGAGATCAAATTGCCAACATCTGTTGGATCATCAAAAAAACAAGGAGTTCCAGAAAATCATCGACTTCTGCTTCATTGACTATGCCAAAGCCTTTGACTCTGTGGATCACAATAAACTGTGGAAAATTCTGAAAGAGATGGGAATACCAGACCACCTGACTTGCCTCCTGAGAAACCTCCTATGCAGGTCAAGAAGCAACAATTAGAACTGGGAATGGAACAATAGACTGGTTCTAAATTGGGAAAGGAGTATGTCAAGGCTATGTATTGTCACCCTGCTTATTTAACTTATATTCTGATAACATCATGAGAAATGCTGGAATGGATGAAACACAAGCTGGAATCATGATTGCCAGAGGAAATATCAATAACCTCATATATGCAGATGACACCATCCTTATGGCAGAAAGCAAAGAAAAACTAAAGAACCTCTTGGTGGAAGTGAAAGAGGAGAGTGAAAAAGTTGGCTTAAAGCTCAACCTTCAGAAAACTAAGGTCACGGCAACTGATCCCATCATTTCATGGTAAATAGCTGGGGGACAATGGAAACAATGACAGACTTTATTTTGGGTGGCTCCAAAATCACTGCAGATGGTGAGTACTGCCATGAAATTAGAAGACGCTTGCTCCTTGAAGGAAAGTTATGACCAACCCAGACAGCATATTAAAAAGCAGAGACATTACTTTGCCAACGAAGTCCAGCTAGTCAAAGCTATGGTTTTCCCAGTAGTCATGTATGGATGTGAGAGTTTGACTATAAAGAAAGCTGAGCACCGAAGAATTGATGCCTTTGAACTGTGGTGTTGGAGAAGACTCTTGAGAGTCCCTTGGGACTGCAAGGAGATCCAACCAGTACATCCTAAAGGAAATCAGTCCTGAATATTCATTAGAAGGACTGATGCTGAAGCTGAAACTCCAATTCTATGGCCACCTGATATGAAGAACTGACTCATTTGAAAAGACGCTGATGCTGGGAAAAATTGAAGGTGGGAGGAGAAGGGGGTGACAGAGGATGAGATGGTTGGATAGCATCACTGACTCAATGGACATGAGTTTGAGTAAGCTCATGGTGTTTGTGATGGACAGGGAGGCCTGATGTGCTGCATTCCATGGGGTCACAAAGAGTCAGATATGACTGAGCAACTGAACTGATCTATTATGAGAAATCTTTTCATTTACTCTTAGAAATTGGTTATATTTATATGGAACCTTGATTGTTTTTATTTAAGTAGTGGCTGGTGCATTTTAAAATCTTTCTATTGAATTTTATTTGCATTGAAAAAATTTTAGGTAGGGTATTTACCTATTTCCTGTTTTGAAACTGTTGACTTTTTCCTTAAACTTTAATGATTTCTTCCGTTTCATAAAAGCAACATCTCTCATATCTGAAGTATATCAACGAGATTCCCCTCATTTATGATTTTTATTTTGGAAAGATTTTATCATTGTACTAGTTGCCTCTTGCTGTGAAACAAATTAGCACAAATGCTTTAGCTTAAAGCAACACGTATTTATTATCTCACAATTTCTACAGGACAGAGTTTTGGGCATACAGCTTAGCTGAGTTCTCTGCTTCAGTGTCTCACAAGACTGCAATCAGTGGGAGCAAGGATTAATAACAAATCAGAAACTTGTCTGGGTAAAGATCTGCCTCTAACCTTCCTTGCAGGTCACTGGTAGAATGCATCTCGCTGTGTCTGTAGGAATGAGCTCCCCTCACCCTTTTTTTTTTCTTTTCTGGTTACTGGCAAGTGACCACTGAGCTCCTAGGGGCTCCCCACATTTCCTTGGAACATGTCCCCCTTCACTGGCAGCTCATTTTTCAAATGCAGTAGAGTCACTTTCATCATTTGTACAAGTGTGACAGAGCCTATAAATAACATATGAGGAACATGAGGGTGATTGCACATCAACAATGTCTTATTCTAGACACAAGACCTTACCATACTCAGAGTATAGGGCATGAACTATCCTAGGATTTGCTGTGTGTGTGCTTAGTTGCTCAGTCATGTCTGACTCTTTGTGACCCTGCGGGCTGTAGCCCAACAGACTCTTCTCTCCATGGGGATTCTCCAGGCAAGAATACTGGAGTGGGTTGCCATGCCCTCCTCCAGGGGATCTTCCCAACCCAGGGATCAAACCCAGGTCTCCCGCACTGCAGGCAAATTCTTTACCATCTGAGTCACCAGGACGGCCTGCCACAACGATAACTGTAAATGTTTCTGTTCATGTCTGGTGGTTTTCAACAGGCAACACCCATGGGATAGCCTTAGCTCCCTTCCTTTTCACACTTGCATGTTTTGACCAATGATCTTTCAAATACAATCCTCATATCATATTATTTGTTTAGACTACCAGGCATCCATATACTGGTGATACAGTGATTATTTCTGTGATACAGCCTGATTATTTGGTCCTCTGACAAGACTAGAGAATAGCTAAAGCTTAATAAACTTTATTTTACTAATATAATAATTTTAAAACTGTCTTGTTTGATTTTGCATTTTCATACAACTATGCCCCTTTATGCTATGAGTACCAGGATACAATATGCTACAAAATTCCTCTCCACTTCAAACTTTATTGTAAATGTCTATAAATGGTCTATAAATTAAAAGAACTAATCTTTATAACGATGTAGAGTTGAACACATGGGTTGAGGGTTGAAATTTATTGTCTTACTGATTTGCAAGATAACCCCTACACATTAGATATGATCTTTATATTCTAGTTATATCCCCTACAATCTCAAGTTAGAATGAAACAACAGAAAAAGTCAATGTCCATCTCTATATACAGTGGAGCATCTTGTTTAATTATACATGGGAGTGTGGACCTTGTAGCTGGATTGCAACTGCTGATGTGATTAGCAGATGTCCCCAGGCATTTTTTATTTTACCTTCACTTGAATTTCCTTGCAAGTTCATGGACTGGATTTTCCTTTATTAAATATCACCATGGTCATTATAATCGTAAATTGATAGGAGGTATATGAGGCATCGCATTAAATAGGAATTTTTCCACTTATTATTAAGTTTATTAAAGTAATGTTGGTTACAAGAATGTTTAAATTTAATGAGAATTTAATACTTGTTATTTTACCATTCTGCATTTATGATTATAAGTTTTAAAAGTCCAATTTTTATTATTTTTATTACAACCTCTCTTTCATATCTATTTTAACTGTTTATATATCAAATGATATATATGATAAATTTATTATAATTATTACTAATTGTGCTATATATGTTTCAAGTTTTATTCTACTAGGTGGTAATAAGAAAAGTTTTCATAAATAATGGTAAAGAACTATATCAGACACTTCTTTCCAAAATACAAACTATATAAACTATTAACTTGGATGAGCCATTAATGTGTTTTTAACATTTTAAAGTTTGACAATTTGAAACGTTTTAAACTAGACTTTTAATGTTACAACTGAATGAATTTAGAAAATTTTTATGGTATTGTGATGTTACCAATTGGGCAAGAAGATCATACTATTATCCATTTAAAATCTCATTCAAATATAGATCATTAGAGTGCTCTTCTCTCTTCAGTACTAGGTGTATGAACAGGGGACTGTGAAGTTGAGAGTAAACAGAAATCTAAACCAAGAATTAAAAATGTAAATTTGTGAGGAAAGGTAACTTTTTATTAATAAGCAATGCTGAAGTTCTTATATATTTTCAACATTATTTGAATAATATATTAATATATGGTAGGGTGTTGAAGGGTGTTGAGTAGATCTGTTAAAAGAACTACAGATCCTTTAAGATAGAAAGCAATATTGCAATGCACAATTGTTTTTTTTACTATCCTATTTAATTCAGAAATTTTAAATATACATTATTTTCTCAAATTTCTCACACATCACTGCTTTATTAGCCTGAAGAATATCGTGGCCACATACTGTTCTTCTCTTGAGATATGTGATTATATTTTTGCCTAAGGGGACAGTATTTAAGTATTTGTTGGCAGCTTTAACAGGAAAGCACAGCAAGAAAAAGAAAGCAGATATCATTTTGTTATTCATTACTCTGTTTCTTTTGTGATAAATATTTTTAATTATTAAATTATTTGCTGTAAATAGTATTGGGTTGATTGTTATCTCTGATCTGGTAAAAAAAAAAAGAAAACAAAAACATGGATCACTAAATCCAATACCCTTTGGGACTGAAAACAACAATTAGTGCCACAACCTGTCTTTCATGGCATGTTTCCTGTTATAAGGAGAATAAAGAATCACTATGGTGTACCTCTACTTTCAATTTAACTGCTATAATCTTCTTCTCTATTTGTCTTAACCTTAACTTGGAGAGTTATAGGGTGATCTTTCTGAATTCTATGGAATCTCCCTATTAAAGAAATATTGACCACACTTTAACTCTACTATTTCTGGAAATTATATGCCAAGTTTTATTTTCAAACCGTTCAGTCTAAAACTGGGAAATTCTAACACATTAAGGGTGAGTGAAAATACAGAATCATGTCACACTCACATTTTACATTCTCCTAGAGAACAGTGAAGCATTTTAAAAGCTCATAAATATCTGCCAAAAAGAAACATGTTTGTAAGAATGACAGAACAAAGACCTAAAATATGCAAGAAAGGGGAGACAGAGATTACTACAGATGAAGCAGAGATAGAACAGATAGTAAGAGAATATTATAAATGACTATATGCCAAGAATTTTTAAGCCTAAGTTTAAATGGGGAAATGCCCAGAAAAAAAGTCAACAAAATTTACTTAAGATGAAATTTTAAAAAAGCTTGAGCTGTCCTATAAGAATTCAATAATGTAAGCAGTTGTTAAATATCTGCACTGAAAGAACATGTCAGACTCAGATAACTCCATAAGATAAATCTTCCTAAATTCAAGGAATGTTCATTCTAATTTTATATTACTTTTTCTCAACTTTTTATTTTACAGTGGAGTGTAGCTGATTAACAATGCTGTGATAGTTATAAGTGCACAGCAAAGCAACTCAGTCATACACATATATCAGTTCAGTTCAGTTGCTCAGTAGTGTCCGACTCTTTGCGACCCCATGAATGGCAGCATGCCAGGCCTCCCTGTCCATCACCAACTCCCGGAGTTCACTCAGACTCACGTCCATAGAGTCCGTGATGCCATCCAGCCATCTCAACCTCTGTGGTCCCCTTCTCCTCCTGCTCCCAGTCGTTCCCAGCATCAGAGTCTTTCCCAATGAGTCAACTCTTTGCATGAGGTGGCCAAAGTACTGGAGTTTCTGCTTTAGCATCATTCCTTCCAAAGAAATCCCAGGGTTGATCTCCTTCAGGATGGACTGGTTGGATCCCCTTGCAGTCCAAGGGACTCTCAAGAGTCTTCTCCAACACCACACTTCAAAAGCATCAATTCTTCGGCGCTCAGCCTTCTTCACAGTCCAACTCTCACATCCATACATGACCACAGGAAAAACCATAGCCTTGACTGCTGCTGCTGCTGCTGCTAAGTCGCTTCAGTCGTGTCCGACTCTGTGCGACCCCATAGACAGGAGCCCAACAGGCTCCCCTGTCCCTGGGATTCTCCAGGCAAGAACACTGGAGTGGGTTGCCATTTCCTTCTCCATTGTGTGAAAGCGAAAAGTGAAAGTGAAGTCGCTCAGTCGCATCCGACTTCTAGCGACCCCATGGACTGCAGCCTACCAGGCTCCTCCATCCATGGGATTTTCTAGGCAAGAGTACTGGAGTGG
>SJYT01036213.1:6424-25018 GCA_006410635.1 Cephalophus harveyi | reverse complement strand
GCTGCTGCTGCTGCTGCTAAGTCGCTTCAGTCGTGTCCGACTCTGTGCGACCCCATAGACAGGAGCCCAACAGGCTCCCCTGTCCCTGGGATTCTCCAGGCAAGAACACTGGAGTGGGTTGCCATTTCCTTCTCCATTGTGTGAAAGCGAAAAGTGAAAGTGAAGTCGCTCAGTCGCATCCGACTTCTAGCGACCCCATGGACTGCAGCCTACCAGGCTCCTCCATCCATGGGATTTTCTAGGCAAGAGTACTGGAGTGGCTTGCTATTGCCTTCTCCGATAGCCTTGACTAGACAGACCTTAGTTGGCAAAGTAATGTCTCTGCTTTTGAATATACTATTTAGGTTGGTCATAACTTTTCTTCCACGGAGTAAGTGTCTTCTAATTTCATGGCTGCAGTCACCATCTGCAGTGATTTTGGAGCCCCAAAAGATAAAGTCTGACACTGTTTCCACTGTTTCCCCATCTATTTCCCATGAAGTGATGGGACCGGATGCTATGATCTTCGTTTAACCATATGGAATTTTTTCCTCTATAATTATATTTACCTATGAATCCTAAGTATAAATTAATGGATTTATTATTTTTAAGTTATAGTTTTTGCTAAATATTGTTAATTCATCTGTAGGATATTTGTGTAAAAACTGTAATCTCACTCACCTTCCAGTTTTCCATTTTGACTTCAGCCATTTAAATTGGTACATCTTTTATCGATTAAAATGTATGAAAATATATTTATGCGTGCATAGCAATCAGTATTTTAATGCTATTTTTTTGCACTTGAGCTAACATGTCCTTATGGGTTGCCCAACTGTGTATTTTTTCTCCAATAGAGAAAGGCACATAGACTTGATAAATAAAAGCAGAAAGCCTCTCAGTTCTCTAAATATGCACACATATATGAGATTCAAAGAGCCTTCTTTTATACAGAATTTGAGCCAAAAAAGGATACATTTCTTTAGTCAAATATCAAAACCATAATCTATCATACAATGTCATTTGATTTATTTTTCTCAAAATTAAATCCAAAACTCATCCCATATAAAAAATTGATTCATTATTTCAGTGTTAAAAAGAGTCCTCTGAAATTCTATTTCTTTGCATTGATCGCTGAAGAAGGCTTTCTTATCTCTTCTTGCTATTCTTTGGAACTCTGCATTCAGGTGCTTATATCTTTCCTTTTCTCCTTTGCTTTTCGCCTCTCTTCTTTTCACAGCTATTTGTAAGGCCTCCCCAGACAGCCATTTTGCTTTTTTGTATTTCTTTTCCATGGGGATGGTCTTGATCCCTGTCTCCCATACAATGTCACGAACCTCATTCCATAGTTCATCAGGCACTCTATCTATCAGATCTAGTCCCTTAAATCTATTTCTCACTTCCACTGTATAATCATAAGGGATTTGATTTAGGTCATACCTGAATGGGCTTCCCTGGTGGCTCAGAGGTTAAAGCGTCTGCCTCCAATGCGGGACACCTGGGTTCGATCCCTGGGTCGGGAAGATCCCCTGGAGAAGGAAATGGCACCCCACTCCAGTATTCTTGCCTGGAGAATCCCATGGACGGAGGAGCCTGGTAGGCTACAGTCCATGGGGTCGCAAAGAGTCGGACACAACTGAGTGACTTCACCTTCACCTTCACCTTGAATGGTCTAGTGGTTTTCCCTACTTTCTTCAATAAGTCTGAATTTGGTAATAAGGAGTTCATGATCTGAGCTATAGTCAGCTCCTGGTCTTGTTTTTGTTGACTGTATAGAGCTTCTCCATCTTTGGCTGCAAAGAATATAATCAATCTGATTTCGATGTTGACCATCTGGTGATGTCCATGTGTAGAGTCTTCTCTTATGTTGTTGGAAGATATATACACATATACAATTCTTCCTCAAGCTCCCTTCTAATCCAGGCTGCCATATAACATTGAGCAGTTTTCCCTGTGCTATACAGTAGATCTTGGTTGGTTATTCATTTTATTTTTTTTTAATATTATTATTGTTACATAGTGTACCTGCCAACCCCATACCCTCTAACTATCTCTTCTTCCAATCCTTCCCTTAGTAACCATAAATTCATTCTCTAAGGTTCTGAGTTGGTTTCTGTCTTGCAAATAAGTTCATTTATATCATTTCTTTCTAGATTCTGCACATATGAGGTATCAAATATTTCTCTTTCTCAGTTTGACTTACTCCACTCAGAATGACAATCTCTAGGTCCATCCATGTTGCTGCAAATGGCATTCTATGCTTTTACCAGCTGAGTGATATTCCATTGAATATATACACCATATTTTTTATCCACTCCTCTGTCAATGGACATTAAGGTTCTTCCATGTCTTGTTTATTGTAAACAGTGCTGCAATGAAAACTGGGGCACATGCTTCCTTTTGCACCATATTTTTCTCTAGATATATGCCTAGGATTGGGATTGCAAAATCATAGGGTAGTTCTAGTTTGACTTATTTAAGGAACTTCCATACTCTTTTCCATAGTGGCTGTACCAATTTTAAATTTCCACCAAGAACATAGGTTAAAATCTGTTAATTTTATATTTCTTTTTCTGGTACAAAAGAGAAAATTCCTTACAACTCAATTAATAAGATCAGCTTAACCTAACAAACAAAGCAGGCAATGTGCCACAGGTCAATTTCTTTCAGATTTCAAGTTGTAAAATTTGTAAAATTAAAAAAAACAAAAAGATAAATTAACACCAAAAGTGAGTCTAAAGATAACACAGAATCACTAAATTTTTAAATCCCATTTTGCTTGGATGGTATACTGTTTTAAATATCCATAAATGTCATTTGCCATATTAACACATCAAAGCAATTAGGCCTAAATTAAAAAAGATTAGAAGTGATCCCTTTAAAATGGTGAATAACATAAAGACACCCATTAATATCTCTTCTATTCAGCATGATATTGGAAGCCCTAATCAGTTCAATAAAACAAGAAAAAATAATTAAGACATACTATTAGAAAGCAGTGGAGAAGGAAATGGCAACCCACTTCAGTATTCTTTTCTAGAGAATTCCATGGACAGAGGAACCTGATGGGCTACAGTCCAAGGAGTCACCAAGAGTTGGACACAACTGAATGACTAACATAGAAAGGAGTGAATAAAACTCTTATTACTTTAATACACTATTATTATTTAATGATTAACCCCAAATAACATATACTTTTAAAATACAGGAGAGTTTGGCAAATCAGTTGGAAATTCAAGTAATATATAAAAGTCAGTTGCATTGTTTTACATTTAAAGTAAACAAATAATCAATCTACTTATAGACTGCATACTATTTACTCTATTATTTGAATACTATATCATTTCCTAATAATTAATACAATTTAAATGTGAAAATGTGCATTAGAAAAATTACCAGATTTTTGAGATCTTAAAATAAATATAAATAAATGTGCACACATACATGTGTATGGTAACATTTTGTATTATTTTGTTGTTGTATTGTTTAGTAACTAACTCATGTCCAACTCTTTGTGACCCTGTGGACTGTAGCCCACCAGGCTGCTCTGTCTATGGAATTTCCCAAGCCAGAATACTGGAATTAGCTTCTCTTTTTTTTTCTGGGTGATCTTCCTGACCCAGGGATTGAACTCGCCTCTTCTGTTTATCAGGTAGATTCTTTACCACTGAGCTACCTGGGAAGCCCATTCTGTATTATTCAGTTCAGTTCAGTTGCTCAGTCATGTCCAACTCTTTGCGACACCATGAATCGCAGCATGCCAGGCCTCCCTGTCCATCACCAACTCCCGGAGTTCACTCAGACTCACGTCCATCGAGTCCGTGATGCCATCCAGCCATCTCATCCTCAGTCGTCCCCTTCTCCTCCTGCCCCCAATCCTTCCCAGCATCAGAGTCTTTTCCAATGAGTCAACTCTTCGCATGAGGTGGCCAAAGTACTGGAGTTTCAGCTTTAGCATCACTCCTTCCAAAGAAATCCCAGGGTTGATCTCCTTCAGGATGGACTGGTTGGATCTCCTTGCAGTCCAAGGGACTCTCAAGAGTCTTCTCCAACACCACAGTTCAAAAGCATCAATTCTTCGGCACTCAGCCTTCTTCACAGTCCAACTCTCACATCCATACATGACCACAGGAAAAACCATAGCCTTGACTAGACGGACCTTAGTCGGCAAAGTAATGTCTCTGCTTTTGAATATGCTATGTCGTCCCCTTCTCCTCCTGCCCCCAATCCTTCCCAGCATCAGAGTCTTTTCCAATGAGTCAACTCTTCGCATGAGGTGGCCAAAGTACTGGAGTTTCAGCTTTAGCATCACTCCTTCCAAAGAAATCCCAGGGTTGATCTCCTTCAGGATGGACTGGTTGGATCTCCTTGCAGTCCAAGGGACTCTCAAGAGTCTTCTCCAACACCACAGTTCAAAAGCATCAATTCTTCGGCACTCAGCCTTCTTCACAGTCCAACTCTCACATCCATACATGACCACAGGAAAAACCATAGCCTTGACTAGACGGACCTTAGTCGGCAAAGTAATGTCTCTGCTTTTGAATATGCTATCTAGATTGGTCATAAGTTTACTAGATATTAATACATTAGAGGCTTCCTAGGTGGTGTCAGTGGTAAAGAACCCATCTGACAATACAGGGATATAAGAGACATGGGTTCGATCCCTGTGTTGGGAAGATCCCTTAGAGGATGGCATGGCAACCCACTCCAGTATATTTGCCTAGAGAATCCCTTGGGCAGAGGAATTTGATGGGCTACAGTCCACAGGGTCACAAAAAGTTGGACATGACTGAGATAATTTAGCATGTAGCACACAATAATATTATTATTATAACATTATATATGTTTATGTAATTTTCATAGGTAGGAAATCAACGTTACAAAGATGTCAACTATTCCCAAATCACACTGCAGATCAAATAATATTAAATAAAATTTTAAATAAAGTTATTGGAGCTAGATGTTACAGATTTCAATTTTACATGACAAATTTAAGGGCCAAAAAATAACTAAGTAACTAAAGAAGATGATCAAGAAGGATGATTTGTCCTATCAGAATATATACTCCAATAAGATCTATTAATAGTTAAGATACTGAGTTATGGGCTTTCCTGGTGGCTCAGATAGTAAAGAATCTGTCTGTAATGCAGGGGACCTGGGATTGATCCCTGGGTTGGGAAGATCCCCTTGAGGAGGGAATGGCAACCCACTCCAGTATTCTTGCATGGAGAATCCCATGGACAGACAGGCCTGGTGGGCTATGGTCCAAGTGATCGCAAAGAGTTGGACACAACTGAGCAACTAACATATACATACATACAGAGTTACAGGAAAATGCATATCAAATCAGACAAAGAAATAAATCAGATTTAAATCTGATTTCATGTATGTGTGTGTATATATATATATACACACACACACATGAAACTTCAGTACATGAAAGATATTGGATTTCAGACCATTTTCTATACTACATGAAAGAAAAAGAAGTGTTTATGAACAGAGCTGGAAATGGTCATCAATATGAAATAAGACAAAACAGGATCTCTAAATTACATTATATGGTCTACCCAAGATAGGCTAAAGTTATTGATGTCAAAAACAGTATTTTAGCACTCCCAATAAAAATATATACTACATCCTCTGAACTCCATACTTCTTCAAGTCTTAAATAAGCTCTACAGTTTGCTTCATTTAGACACATCATTGCTATACAAATACAGTTCTATGCTGATTAGAGGCAATAAATCTAGATTTTTTTTTTTTCAGACATTGAGTAACATTCTCTTTCTTGTGACATGGAAAGAGAATTAAGAGTATGTACAAGGAAGGTACTACAATGATTTATCATGATGTTTAAATTGACCAGAGAGTTGTAAGATTCAAGGAAGTGAAGAACAATGCTAAAGGGGCAGGAACAATAGGTTAGAGGACCTAGGTGAGAGAGCAGTTCTTAGAATGAGTTGAAACTATAGTGGGTCCCAAGTTGGTATATATGAATGTAAGACTGTAGTAAGCTTTGAGGTATTCTCTGCACCCTGGGAACAATCTGATCATCTGAGGAAAGGAGTTCAAAGAAATGAGTGACAAGAACACCAGAAGAATTATTTATATGTACAGTGAAGCTGTCAATAATTGAGAGAGAAGATAATAAAAATGTGGAGAAGGAAATGGCAACTCACTCCAGTAGTTTTGCCTGGAGAATCCCATGGAAAAAAGGAGCCTGGCAGGCTACAGTCCATGGGGTCTCAAGAGTTGGACAGGACTGAGCGACTAACACACACACACACACAGAATCAAAATGAATATATTGAACACATTGAAAAAGGACTGAGCACATTGAAAAAGAAGGGGAATATCCTGATGGGGATCTAAAAGATATGAGAAGGTATCTAAAAGAGAATTTATCAGAATTTGTTGCATACAGCTGAAGGTGCTCAGTGCAACTAAATACAATGTGGAATCTTGAATAAGGTATGGAAACAATGGACACCAGCATAATTTTTTTGAAATTTGAACAAACTCTGTACTTTAGTTAATCATACTGTGCTGTGCTGTGCTTAGTCCCTGAGTCATATCTGACTCTTTGAGACCCCATGGGCTGTAGCCCAACAGGTTCCTCTGTCTACGAGAATTCTCAAGGCAAGAATACGAGTGGGTTGCCAAGCCCTCCTTCAGGGTACCTTCCCAGCCCAGGGATCAAACCCAGGCCTCTAGCATTGCAGGGGGATTCTTTACCAGCTAAGCCACCAGGGAAGCCCATGAATACTGGTGTGGGTAGCCTATCCCTTCAGGGGATCTTCCCCACCCACAAATTGAACCAGGGTCTCCTGCATTGTAGGTGGATTCTTTACCAGCTGAGCTACCAGGAATCTCTTAATCATACTGTATCACACGATAATTTCCTGTTTTTTTTTTTTTTTGTTTGTTTGTTTGGTTGGTTGGTTGGTTGTTTTACAACATAGTATTTATTGATACTCTCAGAATTGAGTTAGCAGTTTCAAGCCTCATTAATTTAAACCTTCTAGACTTTTAGCAGTAATACTAGATACCAGAATAAATGCAACTATATCAAATTTTTGAGTGAATATAAATTATATGTCTAGCATTCTATTCCGACTTAGTCAAATGAGTGGACCCCTGCTGCTGCTGCTAAGTCGCTTCAGTCGTGTCCGAATCTGTGCGACCCCATAGACGGCAGCCCACTGGGCCACCCCCCGTCCCTAGGATTCTCCAGGCAAGAACACTGGAGTGGGTTGCCATTTCCTTCTCCAATGCATGAAAGTGAAAAGTGAAAGTGAAGTCGCTCAGTCGTGTCCGACTCTTAGCGACCCCATGGACCGCAGCCTACCAGGCTCCTGCATCCATGGGATTTTCCAGGCAAGAGTACTGGAGTGGGGTGCCATTGCCTTCTCCAGAGTGGACCCCAAATGTCACAAATTTTTAGTTAAGCAAAAATTTGTAAGTTTTCTAAAATAAATATATTATACTATACATACTATTTACTACAGGGTAAACTTTTACCTCCATCTATTTGTTTCACTGTTTCTATTTTATATTCAGAGCTCCCATTTCATTTATGTTTTCCAATTTCTCCATTTTGTTGTTGTTGTTATTCTTTCTCAAACCTTTATCAAGTGTCATAGAAAAGGTCTTATACACATATAAACTTATAACCTTTTGCATAGCAGGAGAAACCACTGACAAAATGAAAAGACAACCAACTGAATGGAGAAGATGAGAAGATATTTGCAAATGATATGATGGATAAGGGATTAATATTCAACATACATCAACAGCTCATACAACTCAACATCAAAAAATAAAAATAAAACCTAATCAAAATATGGGCAGAAGAACTGAATATACAATTTTCCAAACAGGAAGTGCAGATTTCCTATAGGCATATGAAAAGATGATTAACACTGTTAATCATCAGGTAAATGCAAATCAAAATCACAGTGAGCTATCACCTCACAGTGGCCACAGGACTAGAAAAGGTCAGTTTTCATTCCAATCCCAAAGAAAGGCAATGCCAGAGAGTGCTCAAACTACCGCACAACTGCACTCATCTCACATGCTAGTAAAGTGATGCTCAAAATTCTCCAAGCCAGGCTTCAGCAATACATGAACCGTCAACTTCCAGATGTTCAAGCTGGTTTTAGAAAAGGCAGAGGAACCAGAGATCAAATTGCCAACAGCCACTGGATCATCGAAAAAGTAAGAGAATTCCAGAAGAACATTTATTTCTGTTTTTTTTTTTTGACTATGCCAAAGCCTTTGACTGTGTGGATCACAATAAACTGTGGAAAATTCTGAAAGAGATGGGCGTACCAGACCACTTGACCTGCTTGTTGAGAAACCTTTTGCAGGTCAGGAAGCAACATTTAAAACTGGACATGGAACAACAGACTGGTTGCAAATAGGAAAAGTTCGTCAAGTCTGCATATGGTCATGCTGCTTATTTAACTTATATGCAGAGTACATCATGAGAAACGCTGGGCTGGAGGAAGCACAAGCTAGAATCAAGATTGCTGGGAGAAATATCAATAACCTCAGATACGCAGATGATACCACCCTTATGGCAGAAAGTGAAGAAGAACAAAAGAGCCTCTTGATGAAAGTGAAAAAGGAGAGTGAAGAAGTTGGCTTAAAGCTCAACATTCAGAAAACAAAGATCATGGCATCTGGTCCCATCACTTCATGGCAAATAGATGGGGAAACAGTAGCTGACTTTATTTTAGGGGGCTCCAGAATCACTGCAAATGGTGATTGCAGCCATGAAATCAAAAGACACTTACTCCTCGGAAGGAAAGTTATGACCAACCTAGATAGCATATTCAAAAGCAGAGGCATTACTTTGTCAACAAAGTTCCATCTAGTCAAGGTTATGGTTTTTCCAGTGGTTATGAACGGATGTGAGAGTTGGACTATAAAGAAAGCTGAGTGCTGAAGAATTGATGCTTTTGAACTGTGGTGTTTGACAAGACTCTTGAGAGTCCCTTGGACTGCCAGGAGATCCAACCACTCCATCCTGAAGGACATCAGTCCTGGGTGTTCATTGGAAGGACTTTTTTTGACTATGCCAAAGCCTTTGACTGTGTGGATCACAATAAACTGTGGAAAATTCTGAAAGAGATGGGCGTACCAGACCACTTGACCTGCTTGTTGAGAAACCTTTTGCAGGTCAGGAAGCAACATTTAAAACTGGACATGGAACAACAGACTGGTTGCAAATAGGAAAAGTTCGTCAAGTCTGCATATGGTCATGCTGCTTATTTAACTTATATGCAGAGTACATCATGAGAAACGCTGGGCTGGAGGAAGCACAAGCTAGAATCAAGATTGCTGGGAGAAATATCAATAACCTCAGATACGCAGATGATACCACCCTTATGGCAGAAAGTGAAGAAGAACAAAAGAGCCTCTTGATGAAAGTGAAAAAGGAGAGTGAAGAAGTTGGCTTAAAGCTCAACATTCAGAAAACAAAGATCATGGCATCTGGTCCCATCACTTCATGGCAAATAGATGGGGAAACAGTAGCTGACTTTATTTTAGGGGGCTCCAGAATCACTGCAAATGGTGATTGCAGCCATGAAATCAAAAGACACTTACTCCTCGGAAGGAAAGTTATGACCAACCTAGATAGCATATTCAAAAGCAGAGGCATTACTTTGTCAACAAAGTTCCATCTAGTCAAGGTTATGGTTTTTCCAGTGGTTATGAATGGATGTGAGAGTTGGACTATAAAGAAAGCTGAGTGCTGAAGAATTGATGCTTTTGAACTGTGGTGTTTGACAAGACTCTTGAGAGTCCCTTGGACTGCCAGGAGATCCAACCACTCCATCCTGAAGGACATCAGTCCTGGGTGTTCATTGGAAGGACTCATGTTGAAGCTGAAACTCCAATACTTTGGTCACCTGATGTGAAGAGCTGACTCACATGAGAAGACCCTGATGCTGGGAAAGATTGAGGGCAGGAGGAGAAGGGGATGACAGAGGATGAGACGGTTGAATGGCATCACTGACTCAATGGACATGAGTTTGGGTGAACTCCTGGAGTTGATGATGGACAGGGAGGCCTGGCCTGCTGTAGTTCATGGGGTCGCAAAGTCAGACACGACTGAGCGACTGAAGTGAACTGAACTGAACTGAACTGAACGGGTTCTTAAAAGTGAAAGCATTAATCGCTCAGTTGTGTTCAACTCTTTGTGACCCCAGGGACTATAGTCTACCAAGCTCCTCTGTCCATGGAATTCTCCAACAAGGAATACTGGAGTGGGTTTCCATTCCCTTCTCCAGGGAATCTTCTGGATCCAGGGATTGAACCCAGCTCTCCTGCATTATAGGCAGATCCTCTACCATCTGAGCCACACTGTTCTCGGTGATGATTAATTCTCTTTTATGTCTTTATAAGAAAATCACATCATGTCACTTCTATGTTGATAGTTTTTAAATGGATATAAAATATATTTTGATAAGTTTTTCTTTAAGAATTTTAAAGAAATTCCATTTGTCCTCTGTATTCCAATTTTTATATAAGGTAATCGAGCCTTCTTTTATATCATTGTTACTTTATATTTAATATGGTGTTTGTGTTCAACTATTTTCCAAATTTTCTCCAATTTTTAAATTAGTTTATGTTGCACCTATTTATCTTACTCTTTTTGGGTTAAGATAAAACTCCTTGCTTTGGGTTCATAAACTCCTTATACATATGAAAGTTTTTGTTTTTCATAAAATTTGGGAATTTGCTACTCTTTAAAAAAAAATCCCTTGTTTTATTTTTCCTATTGCCTCTGAAGTTCCAATGACACATATGCTAAATGCTTGATACTGTTTCACATCTTAGTGATGTTCCTTTCTTAAACTTTTTAAGTCTTCATGCATATTCAATATCTATAGACTATCTTCAATTTCAATTATCTAGTTTTCTGCTATCTCCAATCTACTGTTAATTCTATCCATTAGATTGCTTTTTTTTACAGGTACTGTATGTTTTTTCTATAATTTATATATCTTTAAAAACAATTTCTATTTTTGTACTGTATTTACCTACCTGTTAATTTCTATATCCATATTTTCTTTAATTTCTTAACTGCAAATTGCAATTCCTTTGACAACTTTTATTGACTGCTTTTTTCCTTAACTATAGTGCAAAATTTCTTCTCATGCCTAATATTTTTGCTTCTTGTTCATTTTTAGACTAGATACTGCAAATGGCAAATTTTTAGAAGTTTTTGACTGTGTTAGTGTCTTCTGCATATGAATGATGTTGGTCTATGTAATATTTATCTATATTGGACTTAAACTCCAAATGCTGTCTTCCCTGTAGTGGAATGCAGCTGAACTCTGCTTAGGTTTTTCAATCTTTCAGTTATTCCTTTTCTTTTTGAAGCCTGATATCACTCCTATCTATGTGGAACTTTCCCCTTTTATGATCCTCTTCTTCTAGAATCCATTCCTTTTTTTAGCAACAGCTCTGCAAGCTCTTGATTTTGTAACCAGCAGTGCCATGGCTTTTTGCTGGATTTCTACTTGCTCTCTAGTGTACAAACTTCAGTGTGCATTTATGCATAAAGCCATATAAACGTAAATATTCTATTATATAGTAACCTTCTTTTAACCACATATTCATTCCTAGGGTTTTGTTTTATTTTCATTTTGGTTGTCCTCTAGTTCCTCTGGATACGTGGACTTTTAAAAATGTACATTGTTCACAGTTAATAAAAATTATTCTGAATATCTGGAAACAGAACCCAATGTCATTCTTTTTCAGCATAGAAAATAAAACATTATAGTGCCTCTGTGTCTTCTAAAATCTAAGAAAAGAAATCCTCATCAGTTTCAGGCTAAATCGTGTTATGCAAACAAACACATAATTAGAATATCACTAAGCTAATGTGATTATAATTAATGTAGCACACCTGCAAAGTGATTACCTAAATCAGTCTAAATTAAATGTCCTAGATACTTACATTTACCGTTAACATAAAATCAAAACTTTTATATTTCATTTTGTTTGCAGAAAAAGAATGACTCATTTGTGTTTGGAAGTCCCAGAATAGTGATTATTGTTGCATTAAACATTGACAGTACCGCTAAATGTGCAATTAGTACTATTTCATTTCATATATAATTTGAAGTCCTCATAGGCTTTTAAGAAAAATTGTTAACATTTATGGAAAAAGGAGAGAAATGGTTTCCTTTATGTTTAACATCTCCCTTGAAGGGGGAAGAATGACAGAAAAAAAATGGTAATGCACACAGAGCTTTGATTGTCTCAGAGTAATACACATATTCATGATTTATATCTAGTATTACTTTCAAACAATATTTTCTGACATAAAAAAACAAGAATATCCCTCACTTACTAGTGACCTATTTTTACCACTCCTTCCATTCCTGTTACTAAGCAACAAAAAGACCCTAAAAATATTAAGAACTGTAACATTTTTACATATCTCATATACAGTAATGTACCTCAAATGTGCTCTAAAAGCAAATAAAAAATAATCCTTTCCTATTTGTATTTTTGAGGATTTACAGGATTGTCACAACATCATATACCAAAATTTTCTATCACAATATATTTTATAGAGTTTTACTTGAGGAGGAAGTTTTTCTATGTAGGATCCAGAAGATTCAGTGCTTTAAAAATCTTTTAAAATGGAAATTTTACTGTGAGGATTTAAAATTGTCTTTGTTTCCTTTCTGACTTTCAGTAGTAAGATTACCCAAAGTCCTTTCACATTCTTCTGACTATGTCTGTCAACTTCAGCCTTCCTTTTGCTTTATGTACCCTATCACTTCATCCTCAGTTACATTTTTCTTATCAATATTGTCTTCTCTCCTTAAACAAAATTAAAACTATAATATTCCCAGCCCAGTAATCATTGCTTAAGTTCTTAGTAGAAAGATATGATCCAGATCTTGCATTTAGTATAAAATCTAGATAGGACCTTGTTACTCAATAACAGACTCAGTAAGCAAACTTTATGTAACAATATAACATTCTGCCATGGGTTCTATATGTATTATTTTCCTTTTCTTGATTAAAAATTACACATAATTTTTCAGAAAATGTAAACATATAGAGAAAAAAATTATTGAAATTATGAAGTCATCATACCAGCAACAGAGTAGTGAGATTTTTGGGTCCTTTTGTTTTTTAACCTGTAGAGAAGCATGAGAGAAAAACAACTTTCCTCAGTTAACTTCAATAAAATCTTCAGCTCAAAATTTTCTGTTGAGTAATTGATACTCAGAAGCATATATTTAAAACTATCTTTGGCAGTACCATATTTTTTCTATGTTTTAGAAATCTTGTTAAGAGTGATATACATATATGACTGATATGCGGTGTCAGTAAACTTAGCATTTGAATTTAATACTGAATTTTAGCATACTTTTAAGAGGGGTTTCCAACTGCATATTAATAATTTATGTTACCAAACAACCCACGGCATTGGTATCACTGACTTTCATTTTATTCTTTGATTTCACTCTGTTGTTTAACCTAACTTAATCTCTCTTTTGGAGAAGGCAATGGCACCCTACTCTAGTACTCTTGCCTGGAAAATCCCATGGATGGAGGAGCCTGGTAGGCTGCAGTCTATGGGGTCGCTGAGAGTTGGACATGACTCAGTGACTTCACTTTCAGTTTTCACTTTCATGCATTGGAGAATGAAATGGCAACCCACTCCAGTGTTCTTGTCTGGAAAATCCCAGGGATGGGGGAGTCTGGTGGGCTGCCGTCTATGAGGTCGCACAGAGCTGGACACGACTGAAGCGACTTGGCAGCAATCTCTCTTTCTCATCCAAATCCATTCCATATTTGAAACAGGAAGAAAAAAGATAATATGGCGTTTCACTTTTGAGAGACATTTATCACTAGGAAATTCTCACCGCTTATATCAAGGTATGGCCCAACATTAACCATGGATTTTATAGTTTTCAAGCCTTAAGCTTTTAAAAGAGTTATGCAAATTTGCTGAGTCATGAATTTTATATTTTCCATGGCTCTGGATTCTGTGTCCTCAAAAGTTATATTTATACCACCCTTCAGTAGTTGAAACAAAAGCTGAGTTACTGTAACAAGTGAAGTGAAAGTTGCTCAGTGGTGTCTGAATCTTTGCGACCCCTATGGACTGTAGTCCAATTCTCAGGCCAGAATACTGGAGTGCATATCCATTTTCTTCTCCAGGGGATCTTCCCAACCCAGGGATCAAACCCAGGTCTCCCACATTGCAGGTGGATTCTTTCCCAGCTGAACTACTGGTAAAGTAGTTACCAGGGAAGCCCAAAGACGGCCATAAATTCACTTGCTTATTGATAGAAACTGTTAATCTCCATGACGCTAAATATATGACTTATCCATGTCTGCATGCATCTCTATTCTAAATAAACTCTTCAAGAGTCCAAATTTCTTCTACTGCAAGGCTGCATCATCCTCTAGGTCATTTTAGTTGTCAAGCTGGTCAAAGAATCACATTGTTTTATTTAGAAGTCTGCTGGTTGGATGGGGAAAAAGAGGGGAGTAAATCAGTGATTTAGGATTCTGAGGTATCAGAAGCACACATTACTTTGGTCAGATTCCAGTGGACAAGTATAACAGAAACTAGATGACAAAGTGTTCCCAGAAAGCTTTGTGACAGAACAACTAAAATTCCAAAGAGAAAAACAAAATATATGTGTGTGTGTAATGGTCTCCTAAGGGTCGGCCCCCTCTGATGACATGTCTACCTATGCACACAATATGTTTATTTCCTCCTAAAGTGAGAAAATAAAAATCTCATATATTTACTATATTCACTTCAAATTTCAAATACCTAAAGGATGTAAAATCCTCCTTATCAATTTAGATGTAACTCCTCATGACCATCCACTCAACCAAAGTTTAGCCCACTTGTAAAAACAATCAACTAAAAATGCAGAGACTGGAAAACAATTATTGATAGTAATTTTAAAATTTATCTTGGCAGGATTTATGAAACTTCTTACCATAGCAGTGAGATAAAGTCTTTCCTTAGACAATCTATTCACTCCTGGTTCTTCTGTCTGGAATAATTTCATTAGAACAAGTTTCATCAGTTCTAATAAGGACATTAGAACTTCTACAATAAAATGCTACAGAATGGGTGGTTTAAACAATTAACATTTATTACTCACAACTCAGGAGGCTGCAAAGTGTTGAGGACCTGTTTCTCATTTATGGATGGCCATCTTCTCTCTGTGTCCTAAGGCAGTGGAAAAGATAAGACAGCACTCTAGGGTCACTATTTATAAGAGCATCAATCCCTCTCATGAGGGGCCCACCCTCATGAACTGATGACCTCCCCAAAGCCCCACCTCCTAATACCATCACATTGGAGGTTAAAACTTCAAAATATGGATTGGGGGAGACACAAACACTCAATCTATATAACATACTTTATATTTTATGAACTGTGTTTTTGACCTATGTGAGGATAAATAATATATAACCATCCATGTCTACTGTCTGCCATTACACTTTTGCAGTAGATGTTGAAAAATGCACCTTGCCTTGTGGTGTTTATGGTGGGCTATGAAGACCAGGTTTATTATCTCTTTAACATACAATTTCCAAAGCTTCAGTTCAGTTCAGTTCAGTTGCTCAGTCGTATCCGTATCCAACTCTTTGCGACCCCATGAATCGCCGCACGCCAGGCCTCCCTGTCCATCACCAACTCCCGGCGTTCACTCAGACTCAAGTCCATTGAGTCAGTGATGCCATCCAGCCATCTCATCCTCGGTCATCCCCTTCTCCTCCTGCCCCCAGTTGACCGGATGCCATGATATTCATTTTCTGAATGTTGAGCTTTAAGCCAACTTTCACTTTCATCAAGAGGCTCTTTAGTTCCTCTTCATTTTCTGCCATAAAGGTGGTGTCATCTGCCTATCTGAGGTTATTGATATTTCTCCCGGCAATCTTGATTCCAGCTTGTGTTTCTTCCAGTCCAGTGTTTCTCATGATGTACTCTGCATATAAGTTAAATAAGCAGGGTGACGATATACTTAGCAGGCTTCTAATTTATTGCTTTTAAATCAGCACTATCAGCTAGTTCAGTGCAGTTCAGTCACTCAGCCATGTCTGACTCTGTGACGCCATGGACTGCAGCACTCCATGCTTCCCTGTCCATCACCAACTCTTGGAGCTTGCTCAAACTCATGTCCCTATTTCCATGATGCCTGTTGTGCCCTTCTCCTGCCTTCAAACTGTCTAAGCATCAGGGTCTTTTCAAATGAGTCAGTTCTTCACATCAGGTGGACAAAGTCTTGGAGCTTCAGTTTCAATATCAGTCCTTCCAATGAATATTCAGGACTAATTTCCTTTAGGATTGATTGGTTGATCTCCCTGCAGTCCAAGAGATTCTCAAGAGTCCTCTCCAACACCACAGTTTGAAAGCAACAATTCTTTGACACTCTACTTTCTTTACAGTCCAAAACTCACATCCATACATGACTAATGGAAATATCTAGCTTTGACTAGATGGACCTTTGTTAGCAAAAAAATATCTCTGCTTTTTAATATGCTGTCTAGGTTATTCATAGCTTTTCTTCCAAGGAGCAAGGGTCTTTTAATTTCATGGCTGCAGTCACCATATGCAGTGATTTTGGCACCCAAGAAAATAAAGTCTGTCACTGTTTCCCTCATTTCCCCATCTATTTGCAGTGATGAGACCAGAGGCCATGATCTTAGTTTTGTGAATGTTAAGTTTTAAACCAGCATTTTCACTCTCCTCTTTCATTTTCATCAAGAGGCTCTTTAGTTCCTTTTCACTTTCTGCCATAAGGGTGGTGTCATCTGTGTATCTGAGGTTATTGATATTTTTCATGGCAATCTTGATTCCAGCTTGTACTTCATCCAGCCCAGCATTTTGCATGATGTACTCTGCATACAGGTCAAATAAGCAGGGTGACAATATAAAGCCATACTCCTTTTTTATGAACTGTGCATTTGCCCTGTATGAGGATAAATAATATGTAACCATCCATGTCTACTGTCGGCCATTATGCATTTTACAGTAGGTGTTGGACAATATAGACACACTCCTTTCCCAATTTGGAACCAGTCTGCTGTTCCATGTCCAGTTCTAACTGTTGCTTTTTGACCTGCATAAAGATTTCTCAGGAGGCAAGGAAGGTGGTCTGGTATTCTCACCACTTGAATAATGCTCCACAGTTTGCTGTATTCTACATAGTCAAAGGCTTTGGCATAATCAATAAAGCAGAAGTAGATATTTTACTGTAATCCTTATGCTTTTTCTATGATCCAGAGGATGTTGGCAATTTGATCTCTGGTTCCTTTGAATTTTCTAAACCCAGACATAACATCTAGAAGTTCATGGTTAATGTACTGTTGAATTTCTTGGTTCATGTATAGTTGCAGCCTGGCTTGGAAAATTTTGAACATTACTTTTATCAGCATGTGAGATGAGTGCAATTGTGAGGTAGTTTGAAAATTCTTTGCCATTGCCCTTCTTTGGGATTGGAATTAAAACTGACTTTTTCCAGTCCTGTGGCCACGGCTGAGTTTTCCAAATTTTCTGGCAAATTGCGTTCAGCATTTTAACAGCATCATCTTTTATGATTTGAAATAGTTGAGCTGGAATTCCATCACCTCCACTTGTTTTGTTCCTATCGCCCACTTGAGTTCGCACTCCAGGATGTCTGACATTAGTTGAGTGATCACACCATTGTGGTCATCTTTTTTTTTGAAGACCTTTTTTTGTATGGTTCTTCTTTATATTCTTGTCACTTCTTAATATCTTCTGCTTCTGTTATGTCCATACCATTTCTGTCCTTTATTTAGCCCATCTTTGTATGAAATGTTCTCTTGGCATCTTTAATTTTCATGAGATATTTCTAGTCTTTCACATTCAGTTGTTTTCCTCACTTTCTTTGCACTGATCACTGAGGAAGGCTTTCTTATCTCTCCTCGATATTCTTTGGAACTCTGCATTTAAATGGGTTTATCTTTCTTTTTCTCCTTTGCCTTTAGGTTCTCTTGTTTTCTCAGCTATTTGTAAGGCTTCCTCAGACAACCATTTTGCCTTTTGGCATTTGATTTTCTTAGGGATGGTCTTGATCACTGCCTCTTTTACATTGTCATGAACCTCTGTCTATAATTCTTTAGGCACTCTGTCAATCAGATCTAATCCATTGAATCTATTTCTCACGCC
The DNA here is from genome assembly GCA_006410635.1 of Cephalophus harveyi. Lineage (NCBI taxonomy): Eukaryota > Metazoa > Chordata > Mammalia > Artiodactyla > Bovidae > Cephalophus > Cephalophus harveyi. Next base: position 6,837 of record SJYT01036213.1, on the reverse strand, counting down.
CACTCTATAGTTGTAAGGGATTTGATCTCGGTCATACCTGAATGGTCTAGTGGTTTACCTACTTTCTTATATTTAAGTCTGAATTTGACAATAAGGGGTTCAAGATCTGAGGCACAGTTAGTTCCTGGTCTTGTTTTTGATGACTCTATAGAGCTTCTCCATCTTTGCCTGCAAAGAATATAATCAATCTGATTTCGGTGTTAACCATCTGGTGATGTCCATGTGTGGAGTTTTCTCTTGTGTTATTGGAAGAGGGTGTTTGCTATGACCAGTGCATTCTCTTGGCAAAACTCTGTTAGCCTTAGCCCTGCTTCATTATGTACTCCAAGGCCAAATTTGGCAGTTACTCAAGGTATCTCTTGACTTCCTACTTTTGTAGGTAAAGGATATCCCTGTGATGGAAAGGATATATA
>SJYT01036211.1:33197-49907 GCA_006410635.1 Cephalophus harveyi | reverse complement strand
TTGTTTAGCCACAGACCAATCTTATTTAAATCAGGACTGTCCAACAGAATTATTCCATCAGCCGTTCATGATCTGAATTCTAGTATATGAGATCAATTTACATATGGTACACATAAAAAGTCATGAGACACTTCTGTTTCATAATAAATAAGGCAGTGGCCAACTATTACTCATTGGTAGCTTTTTTGAGATAAGCTATCAAGTCCTCCCTCTCTCCCTTCTTCTTAATGCCAGCAAAGATCATCTTGGTTCCAGGGATGTACTTCTTGGGATTCTCCAAGTACTCCATCAGCGTCTCCTCTCCCCAGGTGATACCTTTGTTTTTGTTGGCATCTGTGTAAGAGAATCCAGCAGCCTGACCTGTCTTTCGTCCAAACAGACCATGGAGGTTTGGCCCAGTCTTGTGTTTCCCTCCCTTTTCCACAGTATGGCACTGGGCACACTTCTGAACAAAAATCTTCTTGCCCTTCTCAACATCACCCATTTTTAAATCGTTCTTTTTCTGTGCGCGACCGAGAAGTCGCCGCTCACAAGCCGAACGTCCCGCTTTCTAAGCCCAAGGACACGCCGGTACGTGCCTAAGTACCGGTCCCCATTTGTTTTTTAAAAATTTATTTCATGAATATTTTTGTATTTTTGGTGTACACATCTTTTACCTCCTTAGTTAAGTTTATTCCTAAATATTTTATTTATTGTGTGCTTATTAATGAAGTTGTTTTCCAATTTCCTTTTCAGATACTTCATTGTTAGTGTATGGAAATACAACTGATTTTTGTATATCAATTTTGTATCCTGAAATTTTATAAAATTTATTTATTAGATCTAGCAGTATTTTGTGGAGTATTTAGGGTTTTCTATATATAAGATCATGTCATTTGCAAACAGACATTTTTACTTCTTCCTTTCCAATTAAGATGCTTTTTATTTCTTTTTCCTTGACTGATTACTGTGGCTAGGACTTCTAGCACTATGTTGAACACAGTGGTGAGAGCGAGCATCCTTACATTGTTCCTGATCTTAGAGGAAAAGCTTTCAGTTTTTTACGTTCAGTTGTGATATTAGCTGCTGACTTTTCAAATTTGACCTTTATTATATTGTGGTAAGCCCCTTCTATTCCTAGTTTGTTAAGAGTTTTTACCATGAAAGGATGTTGCATCTTTTTCAAATACTTTTACCGCATCAATTGAGATGATCGTGTGATTTTTATCCTTTGTTCTGTCAATGTGATATATCACATTATTTGATTTTCATATGCAACCATCCTTGCATCTCAAGGATAAATCTCATGTGGTCATGGTATATAATCCTTTTAAGATTGCTACTATTTGGTGTGGATTTTTGCATATATATTCATTAGAGTTACTGGCCTGTAATTTTTAATTCTTGTAGTATCTTCTGTATCTCAGGTAATGTTGGCCTCATAAAATGTTTGGACATGTTCTTTTCTCTTCAGTTTGTTGGAAGAGTTTGAGAAGGATTGGTGTTAATTCTTCCTTAAATGTTTGGTAGAATTCACCAGTGAAGCCATCTGTTCCTGGGCTTTTCTTTACTGGGAGGTTTTGATTCCATTTCAGTCTCCTTACTAGTTTTAGGTCTATTCAGACTTTGTGTCCTCATTATTCAGTCTTGATTTATGATTCTGGTGTCATATCTAGGAATCCATTGCCAAATCCAAGGACATAAAGATTTACTTCTATGTTTTCATTTAAGATTTTTATAGTTTTGCTTTTAAATTTAGGTCTTTGATCCTATTTTGAATTAATTTTTGTATATGATATGAACTAGAGGTCCAACTTCATTCTCTCGCATATTGTTATTCAGTCATCCAAGCATCATTCGTTCAGTCTATTCTTTCCTCTTTGAATAATCTTTGTACTTTTGTCCAAAAATCAATTAACGGGCCCTTGCTATAACAATACAATCCTGGGCACATTTCTTAAACCTTGTGAGCCTCAGATTATTCATCTGTGAAGTGAGGATAGCCATTCTGACTTAACAGGATTAATACTCAGATCAAATGAAATAAGGAATGAAAATTACCTAGCACCAGCCTGGGTACACTCAGATTCTGCCTTGGCTTTTTTGAGTGTCTGGTCAGAGTTGCATTTCATCCTACTGAGCTGGGCAATGCAAATGAGAAACACAGGGCAGAATGATAATTGAAAAGAGGTGACTTTTATGGAGCTATTTGAAATGTTGTACCATATTTTGAGGTTTTTAAAACTTAGGTCATCTTGTAAAGGTTTTTGTTTTCACATGCTTGGCTTCTTGATAAGGGCTGAGCATTGTGAGTGCTCTGATATTCTTCAAATATTTGTCCCACACTATTTAGGGGAGCCATGCAGGGTGATGGGGAGAAGGAGGACCACTGGGGCAGCAACTCTTTGTTGTTCTGGGCGTTTCACCTCTAGTCCCAAACTTGAATGTGTCATTGAGCAAAATAAAAACAATGTGCTTATTAACAGGAACCATCTACCCGGGAAAGCATTTTGGTGACCAGCTACTGTCACTCAAGCATACCTCTTACAGTTGTCATGACTACCACAGGCCCCCTCATCACAGGCCTTCAACCACTTACAGAGCCTTCTTTGAAAGGAGTTCTGGCAAATTCTATTTTCTTTCTAGTAAGGTTTTCCTTGTATTTTGGCATCGCTTAGAAAGCAAGTTGTGAAAAACACCATGGCTGAGGGCTCTGGGTGGGGGTGAGAAATTCTATAGTAAGAGCTAATTGTTGAGTATACTTTCTCTCTAGATTCAGAAAGCCCTAACATAAGGGTCACCAGATACTACTAGAGATAAGGGATGAAATTTTCATAAATGTGCTTTTTGAGGCTTATTAAAAAATCCATGTGCAATATATTTTGACATCATATCAGCCTGGAACATCCTGATAAGTTAGCATCACTGTTATAAAATGAGGCCCAAGCTTTCATATAAAGTACCAGTTTTCTGATCTATAGATGTGTTCCAAGTCCTTAGCTTTTGCTCAAATATTGTTTTTATTTATGCTGTCCTCAGGGATACACCACTGCTGTGTTTTTTTCTTAAAAAAAAAAAAACAAAACCCGAGTTAACAGAAGAACATAAACAGCACCTTTAATCAGGAATCAGAAAAATATCGCTCCATGATATGGACCTTTGTCTGAAAGAGGCTTTCAGAGCTGCGCAGAGATGCCTGGGAACTTGGGATGGTTTGATTAATGGTGATTTTAGGGATTGTATGTGTGCCTGTGTGCTCAGTCGCTCAGTAGTGTCTGACTCTTTGCAACTCTATGGATTGTAGCCTTCCAGTCTCCTCTGTCCATGGGCTTTCCCAGGCTCGAATACTGGAGTGGGTTGCCATTTTCTCCTCCAGGAGGTCTTTCCAACCCAGGGATCGAACCTGTACCTCCAGCATTGGCAGGCTGATTCTTTACCACTGAATTCTTATTTCTGGACCAGGTGCTATATTCATAGAAGCTTCTCATTGCTTTTCCCACTAAATCTTTCAGTCTTATCCTAGGCAGAGTTTGACTTTTTAAAGCCCTAACACTTAGCTGTTTTCCAAAATTATCCAGGAAGATACTAGCCCAGGAGTTTAAAAGTACCACTAAAAATCTAGAGAGTACAATGTGTTCTTTCTGATGGCTTTGCCTGCTTTAAACTCTTCACGTATTGTCTGGCAGTGAAACAGTATATGAGAACTCGATTAAGTTTCAAATTAAAAAATTATAGGCCACATAATAAACAGATTGTGTTGGCAAGTTCTAAGGGAGCATCAAAGTGCCTCGATAAACATCTTCTTCCCAAAGAACCAACTCCCAGCTTCTGAAACCACACCCCGAGGAGCTCTTTTGCTCTAAGATTTTACCATTGTCCAAAACAATATCTGCTTAATTGGGTAAATCCCTTTCAGGACTTAAGAATTTGCTCAAGGAGAAGGTAAAATCGGGACAGTGCTTGTTTTACTTAAAATAATCTGTGTCTTTTCCTGCAAGAAAAGGGAAACTTCTCTACCCAAAAGGTAATTACCCTTATTAGATAATTATCTAATTACCTAAAACTTTCTTCATTAATGATTGAGAGTTTGTTGTTTTTGTTGTATGTTTTTAAACAGAAATAGTGACTGACGGCAAAAAAGAAAAAAAAAATGCTCTGATTCCATCACTCAAAAATAACTGCTATTAATTTGTTCTACATGTTATTTAACTTTTTAACAAAATCTGAGACCATACCAGACATAGTATTGCCTCACCTGTCTTTCTGCACTTAAAAATATATTGTAAGCAGCTTTTTATGCCAGCAAAGAGAGTTTTAGATCATAATTTTTAGTGGCTTCAAGTATCCCATGTGATAGATGGATCATATTATATTTTATTCACCACCTGTTGATTGCTGTCTAGGTTGCTTGTAGGATATTGCTATTTAAAACAATGCTTTACTAAACATCTTTGAACACATACCTCTGTGTATTGTGGATAATCATTCCTTTTCATCTTTGTTGTTCAAAAAATGGTATCTCTTGAGTTCTTTTTGAGTACTTTTCCAGGTCTTCTGACCATTTATATTCCTACTTTTATAAATTGTTTGTTGATGTTTTTTACTAATGATAACTTCTCTTCAGATTTCTAGTAAACTTTTATGTACCCTCTTTTATGGGGGATAAAAGAGAAGCCTGGTTTTCTTTGGACTCTTTTACTTGGCTTTGAACTCTAGACCTGATGTTCGTAAACATGACGAAACATTGAAATCAGTTTCCTGGGGACTTTTAAAAACTTCTGTAGCCTGGTTCCCAATCCCTGACATCGATTTTGTTGGGGTGGGACCACTTCTATAACTTAGATCATCCATCAAGCTTGCTTCTGTAGATATATGTTTCCTTCCAGTTTGTCCCATTTATATGTTTTTTTTTTTTTTTTTAATTTCACTCAGAGTGTGCATTTTTTATTCTGCATTTTTAGAAATTTCATATTACATCATAAGCAGTTTTCCAGATTCCTTCTTTATTTAGTCATTTAACCATTTTTAGGTCCACACCATATCATTTTGAATTTATCAACAATAGCCTATTTTAAATGTATCCTACAATGAACATTGCAGTTGATTTTGCTAGAGAAACAGCTGAATATAATGGATGCAAACACTGACTCTGGTTTTAGACTGTCTGGATTTAACTTATTAACTCTATGACTGTGTGACCTTGAGCAAGTTGTTTAACTTTTCTTGACCTCAGTTTCCTCATCTGTAAATAGGGCTGATAAAATAGTACCTACTTAAATATGATTGTTATGATGTTTAAATGAGTTAATGTATATATATAAATCATTTAGACAATATTTGTCTGTTAGTAAGCAATCAAAAGTGCCAGAAAACATCTTTGAGAATAGCTTTTTTAGCACCTTATAAGATATATGATGGAGAAGGCAATGGCACCCCACTCCTGTACTCTTGCCTGGAAAATCCCGTGGATGGAGGAGTCTGGTGGGCTGCAGTCCATGGGGTCGCTGAAAGTTGGACACGACTCAGTGACTTCACTTTCACTTTTCACTTTCATGCATTGGAGAAGGAAATGGCAACCTACTCCAGTGTTCTTGCCTGGAGAATCCCAGGGACAGCAGAGCCTGGTGGGCTGCTGTCTATGGGGTCACACAGAGTCGGACACGACTGAAGCGACTTAGCAGCAGCAGCAAGATATATGATACATACATTATTTTATATTTTTTACATTTATGTTTTATGGTATATTTTTAAACTATTATATCCTACTATATGTTTTTAAACAGAAATAGTGACTGAAGGCAAAAAATAAAAAAAAATCTGCTCTGATTCCATCACTCAAAAATAACTGCTATTAATTTGTTCTACATGTTATTTAACACAAAAACTGAGACCATACCAGACATAATATTGCCTCACCTGTCTTTCTGCACTTAAAAATATATTGTAATAGGAGAAGGCAATGGCAGCCCACTCCAGTACTCCTGCCTGGGAAATCCCATGGAGGAGGAACCTGGTGGGCTGTAGTCCATGGGGTTTCTACGAGTCTGGCACAACTGAGCAACTTCACTTTCACTTTTCACTTTCATGCATTGGAGAAGGAGATGGCAACCCACTCCAGTGTTCTTGCCTGGAGGATCCCAGGGACAGGGGAGCCTGGTGGGCTGCTGTCTATGGGGTCACACAGAATCAGACATGACTGAAGTGACTTAGTAGCAGCAACAGCAGCAGCAGCATCCTACTAATATGATTCCATTATAACTCCTTTGTAATATTTGTTAATATCTGAAAGGCCTGGCTCACCTTTATTTACTCTGCTTTTTTTCCAAGGTTCTCTTTGCTATCTGGAGATCTTCTCCAGTAATTTGAGTTTCAGGTTACAAGTTTCTAATGTGAGTGTGTGCATCAAAGTAGTTGAACTTGTTTTCTGCTTGGATACTTACAAGGTAACTATCCTCTCTTCTAGTCAGTGGAGGGAGGAAAGGAAACATCACCCAGTCTTTTCAATACATGACCTTAGAACAATAGGTTGCCTTTGATTCCTCCTGCAGGGGGTCTTGCTGGCAGTCTGACTTTGGCTGCCTGATGCCCACCCTGGTGCTACAGCAATTCCAGGACATTCTGATTTTATGGTCAGACAAGAACTTGGGGGTCTCTTTGTGAGAGCAAGGTTGCATGCATGTGTGTGCTTTGTCGTGTCCAACTCTCTGCGACCCCATGAACTGTAGCCCACCAGGCTCCTCCACGAGGAGCCTATTCCAGGCAAGAATGCTGAGTAGGTTGCCATTTCCTCCTCCAGGGGATCTTCCCAACCCAGGGATCAAACCCACATCTCCTGTATCTCTTGCCTTGGCAGGTGGATTCTTTACCACTGAGCCCCCTGGGAAGCCCAAGAAGCAAGGTTAGAATTGGTTTATTTGGGGACATGTTTCTGAAGACTGAGGTTTAAAGTAGTGGTTGAAAATCTTTCTGCATGTGAGAGGTGAGCTGCCAAGTGTCACTGTCAGTCTCCGTTCCCTGACAGAGCGTTCTGTCCTTGCTCGTTGGGATTCCATGGGCCGGTGGCTACACAGAAATTCTCTACCCCAGATTGGAGAGAACGCCAAAGGTGGCCGAGGGTAGGGGGTTGACAGAGTAGAGCTGAGACCCAGATAGAGAAGCCAAACCCTGATGATCCCAGGAGGGAAAGCCAGTGGGTCACCAGAACCACAGGGACCAGAAACAGAATCTGCTGCTGGAACTTGCAGCTGGGAAGGCCATCATCAGAGAGACGAGAAGAGTGAGGCCAGCAGGTCCACAGAGAGCCTCTGGATTGCTGCTGGGAGTGGTCCCATCTCTGGCATGGTGCACACCATCTGCAGAAGTGCCATGCTTGCATCCAGGATCCAAGTAGGATGGTTTGGGGGTGTCCATGGGGAGCGAGCTAAAACAGCAAGTGATGAAGATTTGGGGATCTTGTCTCCAAACACACCCCTACACACACTTAGCCCAGTGAATACATCCTTTCTTTGGACCAGTAGGAAGTCTGCTTGCTGGTTCAGGGGTAGGTTGGGTAGGGCATGTAATGATGTCAGCCACTTCCCCTCACCTGGGGAGATAGTACTCATTTTCCCCTCTTTCCAACACCATGGCCTCGCAGGCTCTATGCCTTCTGACTTCTCGTCCAACCCTCTTCCCGCTACCACTCTGCAGGGTACAGGGTCTCTGGGCCACCTTTCCCTGTGAGACCTTGCTTTGGCACCTAGAAGTGGCATCCTGCATTCAGAGAACACTTAGTGAAGCTCTAGGTCTCCTGACTTCGGATATTGTGCCTCTCACAATCCTTCACCTCTCTCATTCCAAAGCTCTTTTGCCCAGGAGGATACTCTGATCTGCCATGTCTAGGAGAAACCCTGAAATCTGGGTTGATAAAAGCTCCCCAGGTGGTTCCGGCCATCAGCACAGCTAGCCCCGGGCACCGTACACCCCCTGGGATGGTGGCTGAACCCCCAGGCAAGGCCCACGTAGACTCTGGTTAGGGAACTGTGGGCAAGAAGTGGGCAGTCAGCGTGAGCTAAGTTTTTACAGATCCCTGGCAGATGCTGATGTCTGCTCTGGCTATCAAAGGGATGGGGAGAAGAATGATAAATGGGCTCCGAAGTTGTAAAGAATAATGTGATTATGTGCTTACTTACAAACGTGGACCTCACACAAGCCAGTTCAGTGGGTAAAGCAGTACATTTGAGATGAGGTTTCTGCTTACTTGTTTTTGGTTTTATAGGAAGAAGCATGATGGAGGGCCTGATAAAAATTGATATTGGTCTTGAATGTGTAGCCTCTTCCAGAATTTTCCCTTTAAGGTTTTTTCCCATTGCTACTTTTATTTCCCTATTTGGCTGCATCAGGTCTTAGTTGAGGCATGTGGAATCTTCCTCCTGCCTGTGGGATCTTTAGTCATGGTGTGCAGGATCTTTTTTAGTTGTGGCGTGCCAACTCTTAGTTGCAGCATGTGGGGTCTAGTTCCCTGACCACAGATGGGAGCTTGCATTGGGAGCTTGGCGTCTTAGCCACTGGACCACCACGGAAGTCCCCCATATTACTACTGACACCCTTTCCTTGAAGTCTTACATTTTGTGCCATTCATCTGGATGACACTTCCTCATAACTGGGTGTTGTGCTGGCCTTTGGGGTCCTCAAGGAGGACATTTTACTGGTGTTCTAGGTTAGTCCTAGCCTGACACTGGGCCTGGTGTAGTTACTCCAGGGAGTGTTTACCTAGAGAATACCACCAGGCATACGGAGGTCCTTCAACACTCACTGGGTGTTATACCTCCAGACCTCTCTCTGAGCTGCTCCTCATGCCAGAAATCCTGGGCTGCTCCACTTTGGTCCACAGGGACCCCTTTGCCTGGACCCAGAATAGCCTTTTTGGTTCTTCTCCCTGGCTGGCCCCAGTTGTGACCTTCAGGGTCAGATGGCAAAAGTGGAGAAAGGTCCTGTCCCCAAGGAAGGGTACTGGGGAGTGAAGAGCAGAGTGGGCTCAAGCTCTTGTTCCATTTATTCCAGCTGTGGAGAGGAGGCCTCCTAAGGAGGCAGCTCATCCCAGAAACCACCAGGATGTTGGACTTGCCCTGGGAGGAAAACCAAAAGAAATGAATTATGCAAAGCTGAGCCCGCTCACCCTGTGAAATGTGAAAAAGCATGTCCCATCTAGCGGTGACCAGTGGGGCTTTTGGTGGGGGCTGTCTGTGCCACCCCTCATGAAGGGGAAGGGGGGAGCTTTGTGTTCCCTTCAGAGGTTAGATGGTGCTTTGACAATTCTTATTTCAGATCCTAGAGCCTCTGGATGGAATTCAAGGGAGACATAATTTATTCTGATGTTTGCCACATAGAGAATAGCTTTTCTATACCAGTATATTCCAATTAATGCTATTTCCAATATAGTTATAATGTATGGTTCAGTTCAGTTCAGTTCAGTCGCTCAGTCGTGCCCGACTCTTCACAACCCCATGAACTGCAGCACGCCAGACCTCCCTGTCCATCACCAACTCCCAGAGTTCACTCAGACTCGTGTCCATCGAGTCAGTGATGCCATCCAGCCATCTCATCCTCTGTCGTCCCCTTCTCCTCCTGCCCCCAATCCCTCCCAGCATCAAAGTCTTTTCCAATGAGTTAACTCTTTGCATGAGGTGGCCAAAGTACTGAAGTTTCAGCTTTAGCATTATTCCTTCCAAAGAAATCTCAGGGTTGATCTCCTTCAGAATGGACTGGTTGGATCTCCTTGCAGTCCAAGGGACTCTCAAGAGTCTTCTCCAACACCACAGTTCAAAAGCATCAATTCTTCGGCCCTGAGCCTTCTTCACAGTCCAACTCTCATTATCCTACATATATTAAAATGTTTAGCAGTCACATTTTCAGTCTTATCACTAAAATTTTGGTCCCAATTCTCTTTCTTCCTTTCTGTTTCTTGCCCAATTTGAGGATTCTATCAGTGTTTCCCTTCGGGAAGACATAAGAGCAATACCTAAGAACCTTGAAATTATTTTCCAAGAACTCAGGTGTGCCTGATTTGGGAGATGCCTAGAGAGCTTTTCAATGTTCTCCAACCTTGTCCATGGTTAAAAGGTATTCCATGTAATAGATTCCTGCTTAAAAGAAGTAACCAAAATGCATACTTACCCCATATCAGATAATTAATCTCCTCAACAGACTTGTCGATTTATGCAAAAAGAGTGGTAGAATGTAAAAGATCATTAATCATCCTGGCATCATGATCTCATGTTGTTATGAAATAAATATGCTTACTAAATGGATCCAGATGCTCTCAAATCCATGTGTCCAGTAAAGGCTATTTTCTCTCCTTGGTCTGGGCAATAAACACAGGAGGCTTATTTGAAACACTTCTCTTCCGTCAATCGCCAGTGGTCCTACACATTCTTTTAACCTCTTTCCCCATCCACTCTGCTGCTGGTGAAAAGTGAGCAAGTGTTTTCTGATAAGGATTCTGGGGAAAACCCTAAGGAGCTAGAAAACTTTTTGCCTTGACCCAGAGCTGATGGATGATAAGGAAATCAAAATCATATAGCCAATCATCCACCAACCCAAGACAAAACATTTTCTCTATTCATCTTCAGACCCAATACATCAAAGCACAAATTCCAACTCAAGACATTACCAGTCCCCAGAGGACAGACTTGAGTCTTAGAGTACCCCCTACAATCTGCCGTGTAAGGATGGAATGATAGAAAGATGGAAACGAATTCAGTTACCATTAAACACCAGGCTCTTGACATGGTAATTATCTTCCCAAGACTACCCCCAGAAGTGGCCGCAGGGCTGGAAAGCAGAAAGGGAGCCAGTGTGAGAGAAGATGGAACTCATAGTGAGCTGAGGAGAGTGGGTTATGGCTTTGGGGCTTCCCTGGTGGTCCCGTGGCTAAGAATCTGCTTGCCAGTGCAGGGGACATGGGTTCGATCCCTGTTCTGGGAAGATTCTACATGCCGCAGGGCAACTAAGCCCATGCACCTCAACTACTGAGCTCTAGAGCCTGGCGGGGATACGGGGGCATAACGAACGAGCCCACGTGCTGCAACTGCTGATCACATGCATCCTAGAGCCCGGTACTCCCCAAGAGAAGCCACCACAATGAGAAGACTGCTCATTGCAACTTGAGAGTAGCCCCCACTCCCTGCAACTAGAGAAAGTCCGTGCACAACACCAAAGCCCCAGAGCAGCCAAAAAAAATAATAATGATAATAATACTAAAAACACGGCTTTGGAACCAGATATAAGTTCCAAATTTGTGACCTTCAAAGGAAATCTACTTCTCTGAGTTCATTTTCTTTTTTAACTCTTGAGTTGCTGGGAGGATTAATGAGGTAGTTATCATAAACTGCCCAGTACCTAGGATGCGCCCAAGATGTAATAGCTATCACTACCTTTATAGCAAGATTACCACAGATGGTCATCCAGGAGAACGAGTTGCGTATCGAGAAAGCGATTCACCTTAATAGAGTGATGCTTACATGTGCTCTAACCACAGGGCCTTTCTTGCCGGGAAAGGCCTCTCCTCCCGGTTTGGAAGCTCTATGAGAGCAGTGATAACAAGACAGTGATTCCTCTGTCTTCTTCGCTGCTGTATTTTCACTTGGCTAGAATTGTACCTGGCGCACAGTGGGGTTCAGTTCATATTCATTGGAATGGATGAGTAGATATATATATATGGATAATTTCAAAAGTTAAAAGAATACTGCTTTAAGAGGAAGAGAGTGTTCACCTTTTGGAGAATAGTTTCTTAGGAGAAGCATGTTGCTTTTGACTTTTGATTTATCGTAGTTACCCCTGTCCTCCTGTAGCTGAGCTCTTGGCTGTCATCTAGCTATACAGACTCCGTCCATCTCAGTAGATTGGTACTGACACCAGCTTGCTGTGGCTTTCATGCTGTTATTAGTATCATCTTTCTACATGATCATCTCTTTCGCTGAATTTACTCTATTTGAACAAGGGCTCAGGTCATCAGAAAAAAAACACACTCCAGGCTTCTAACAAAAGCAAATGAAAGCTGTCCTTTAAATAAGTTTTAATGTCCTAATACAGATCAGTAGGTATGCGGAGGGTTTTCCTGGTGGATTCTTCTGTCTGGAAGGGCTTTGAATACACGCTGAAAGTCCTACAGCTTTTCCCAGTCTTTAAAGAGCACTGACCCTAAAAAAGTTTCTGGGTAAATTAGGATCATTTTAGTCATATGATTATAACTGTTTTGAAAGGTTTGGTAACAGAAAGTTTATCAAGAAAGAGCTTGAATGTCTGCCTTTGGGTAGGGAGAAAGGATGATTTATTTGTGCATTTGTTTCCAAAAGGTAGATTTAGTTCTGCTGCTGCTGCTGCTGCTAAGTCACTTCAATCATGTCTGACTCTGTGCGACCCCATAGACGGCAGCCCACCAGGCTCCCCTGTCCCTGGGATTCTCCAGGCAAGAACACTGGAGTGGGTTGCCATTTCCTTCTCCAATGCATGAAAAGGAAAAGTGAAAGTGAAGTCGCTCAGTTGTGTCCTACCCTCAGCGACCCCATGGACTACAGCCTTCCAGGCTCTTCCATCCATGGGATTTTCCAGTCAAGAGTACTGGAGTGGGGTGCCATTGCCTTCTCTGGGATTTAGTTCTAGATATACTTAATTGGAAGTCAAGTTGGGATATTAAGCGAGAGCCATTCAGAAGTTGGGGAAGAGAGAATAAAGAGCAAAATTGAGGCCAGGAATGCAACTGAGATATATCTGCTATAGCAGAATCTGGTGTGTGACTTCAGTCATGGCCAAGTTCCTATCTTGGGAGCCGATCCCCATACAGGCTGAATTTTAGACCTGGTAATTTAACAATGTACTGGTAAGGTTTACCAATGAATAATTAAGTTTGCTATTTTTTGTTCTGTACCACCAAGGATGATTTCTACCTGGTGTGGAAAACTGCTGGTTGTCCTCAGGGAGTTTTATCCCCATTTTCAGACTAGTCCCTCCTCAAAAAGGACCTGTGGGTCTGCAGAAAGACACATGAAATTGACACAAAAGTTACATTTTCTCTGTTCTAATTCCATTAACACTACTTTAATCTTGAGGTCTTGGAAAAATTCTTCAGTTTTTAAAAATATTTTGCAACACTTATGAACATGGCTTTAGTTAAAGGAATCTAGCCTTCATTTAGTACTGAAATGCTGTGGGCTGTGTTCAAAACAGTTTTCATTTTGATATTTTACTTTTTCATTTCTAGATTGGATATCTGTATATTTTCCCAGCACCACATTTCCTTTCTGTGGGGGAATTGAGACTACTTCATCCTTATGAAAAATGTTTAGAGCAGGAATCATATGATACTCACACATTACCTTGTACAATTTCAACATGGTGCCATATTTTTGGTGATTATATCATAACCCTTGCTATCTCTGAATGAGTTTTCAAGAAAGGATTTTATTGAAATACCTGTTAAATATTTACATGAATGGCCCTGATTGATTGGACTGATATGTATATACTTCAAAGCTTACAGAGCACATATTTACTTTGTTTTTAGGGCTTTCCTGGTGGCTCTGACGGTAAGAAATCTGCCTGCAATGCAGGAGACCCTAGTTCGATCCCTTGATGGGGAAGATCCCTTGGAGAAGGGAATGGCAACCTGTTCCAGTATTCTTGCCTGGAGAATCCCATGGACAGAGGAGCCTGCCAGGCTACAGTCCATGGTGTTGCAGAATTGGACACAACGGGGTGACTAACACACGGCTTAAAGAGTCTCTTTTTTGTCATAACCCTCCAAGTTTGTATTAGAGCATTAAGGACCATAAGAAGAGGAGAGATTTTGAGAGCTTGCTGAAAATTTCTGGGCTTAATTATCTTTTTCTTATAGTGTCAGGGTAAAGAATAAAGAGAAGCAAGTTCATGAAAAAGCCTTTGTTTCCACCGTGGCTGGTAGAAATTGCCAGTGTCAGGACTGGACCTTTCTACTTTTACTTCAGTAGTGATCCTGTGAAGTTGTTGAAGGAGAAATAAGAGGTGCCTCTTAATACTTGTGCCAGCATCTCTTTGGTTTGCTGAATCAGGCTTCTGCCAGGTTTGCAAGTATAATGTAAAAGTGTCTAAGGGGCTGTCACATGCTTTACTGGACTAAATAATGGTATCGTATGGTACTCATTCTCCCTTCAGAGACCAACTTATTCTGCATAGATCGTGTTCTTTCTCCAGTTGCCTTCATTTTGTAAGTATGCTGAAATTGAACAGAGAAAAAAATAGCAGTGTCAAAATAGGAGAGGAGATGTGTAGCCACTCTGTCAGCACCCTTAAAAAGGGGATTCTTGTCTGAATCCAACATTGCAGTCTGAGTCTCCCCTGCAGAATCAGATATTAAATGTTAGTGACTTGAATTACATGAGCCCGATATTATTAAGAGTAATAAATGCAGGGATTTCCCTGGTGGTCCAGTGGCTAAGACTCCATGCTCCCGATGCAGGAGCCCATCCGTGGTCAGGAAACTAGATACCACATGCTTCAACTAAGAGTCCATATGCTGCAACTAAAAATCCTGTGTGTTGCAACTAAGACCCAATGCAACTAAATAAACAAATATTTTTAAAAAGAGTGACAAATGCAACTCCCTGGTGACATAGAGACATGTTAGCTCGTCCCCACATTCTTCTCCCTAAAGGAATGCAAATAGGGGAAGCCAGTTATTATTCCAAATGAAGAGCAGTTGTCATGATGTGATGTAACTAGTACACGTGAGCTGTATGGCTGGAAAATGGTGACGTCACCATAGGTTGCTAGCCCAACCCTCCCACTTACAGTGTGCAACTTTATGTAATCTTATCAAGGTCACGGAACCTTAGTTTTCTTATTTGTAAAATAAGATAGTACATTTATTTTACTGACTTGTGAGGATAGCATGATGTAATGTGTAAGTTCCAAGCACTGTGGTAGTTATTGATAGTATGGTATTTTTATTAGATCACTTGGCTAGTGAATTGAGAAGAGGAAGTGTAAGAGGGCCTAAAGTTTGGGAGCCTGATGCTTTCTTTTTCATTATCAGAAAGTATGTGTCTAAAAAATAGACACTCATCCAATTTGTCAAAGCCAAGCTCTCCCTAAAGTATAGCTGGAGATAATTCATACTCCAAAGACTTACCGTCTTGAGAACCCATGCAGACGACTCCCTCCTAATAAGAGGTCCTTCTTCTTTTTATAAATTGCTTTTCATGGACTACCTTTAAAAATAAAGCTAGCCAAGTCTTCCCTATTTTGACAAAGTTTCTGCCTTTTAAGGTGGCTAATGATTAATGTGAATGCTCTCCCTAAAGTATAGCTGGAGATAATTCATACTCCAAAGACTTACCGTCTTGAGACCCATGCAGACGACTCCCTCCTAATAAGAGGTCCTTCTTCTTTTTATAAATTGCTTTTCATGGATTTCCTTTAAAAATAAAGCTAGCCAAGTCTTCCCTATTTTGACAAAGTTTCTGCCTTTTAAGGTGGCTAATGATTAATGTGAATCTTACTCTTTGTTTGGTTCTACCAATTCATGCTCATAAATTTACAGGTAATAATAAAAATAGTAATTATAATATCTACCATTTATTGAACAATTATTATGTGTTTGCATTGTGAAAAATGCTTTCCCTGGAATATCTCATTTGATTCTTACAAACAAACCTATGAGGCAGATATCTTACTTTTTGTTTGGTTCTACCAATTCATGCTCATAAATTTACAGGTAATAATAAAAATAGTAATTATAATATCTACCATTTATTGAACAATTATTATGTGTTTGCGTTGTGAAAAATGCTTTCCCTGGAATATCTCATTTGATTCTTACAAACAAACCTATGAGGCAGATAAAATCTTTATTCTCAGGATGAGGAAAAAGAGACTTAGAGAGCTGCAATGACAGCTAGTGAGTTGCAGAGCTGATATTATTCCAAAGTTGCACTGCCCTCCAGTTTTGGGGACACACCTGTTTTTGCCTTGCAATTTGGTACCTATATTTAGAACCCTTATCCAATAGCAATGAACTGGACCTTTATTATTGTTATTTCAATCAGAAGATTTCGAATATAGAGAAGGATATAGAAAGTAATAAAACATGGTGTACTCACTATTAATATCTAATGTGTGTTAGCATTTTAAAGGTATAGAAATAACTAAAATCCATATCATCTCTTCTTGTTCCTTAATCTCCTTAGCAGAAGCTAATAAATATCCTGAAGGCAATGAATATACTTCTTTGGATGTTTTATGATGCGTGACTTATGTACAAACCTAAATAAAATATGTAATATTCCTTCAATGTGTTTTTAAAATGGTACTATATTGTATCTTACTTCTTGCAACTGTCAATTGAAATTTATCTTTGTTGATGCATGCAAATCTAATTCACTCCTACTGTATAATATTCTGCTGTACAGGCACTTCACAACTGTGTTTATCTATTTTCACATTGATGGACGTTTAGCTCCTGCAGACAATGCCTCCTTATACACATGAGTGAAATGAACATGTGCTAATCTTCCGTCAGTTATGTGTATTGCAAATACTTTCTTCTAAACCAGGTATCAGTAAACTCTTTCTACATAGGGCCAGTTCAGTTCAGTTCAGTCACTCAGTCGTGTCTGACTCTTTGCAACCCCAGGAATCGCAGCACGCCAGGCCTCCCTGTCCATCACCAACTCCCGGAGTTCACTCAGACTCACGTCCATCGAGTCCGTGATGCCA
>SJYT01036211.1:0-31581 GCA_006410635.1 Cephalophus harveyi | reverse complement strand
AAACAAATGAGCATGGCTGTATTCCAATACAACTTTATTCACAAAAAAACAGGCAGAGAGTCAGATTATGACCTGAGGATCATGATTTGCTGACCCCTGTTCTAGATTATTGCGGCATTATGAAAGCTTTTGTTATACTGATTTTTCATTTGAATACAATTGGTTTTTCCCAATCTTTTCCTATCTGTTCCTGCTTTGGAGTCCTTTTCCAGATCCTCTTCCCTCCTCTTTGTATTAAATACTGTGTCTTATTTGTACCTCTGAAAGTTTTCAAGTTTTGAATATTATGTTTAAGTTTTCAATTGATCTGAAATTTATTTTTCTGTGACATGAGCTATGAATCCAATCTTAATTGTCATTTTATGACAGAGTTGTCCTAGCCATTTATTGAATAGTTCATCTTTCCTCCACTGATTTGTCAAAATTCTCCTGTCATATACCAATTTGTTTAAAAATAACTCTTTTTAAATTCTGCAGAAACAACACTAAGCTGTTACGTATTGGTTGCTATCCATGTGAAGAATTAAGCTAAATTTGAGACCTTCTGATTGGGCAAAATTTACATATTCCTGGGAGAAACAGCTTCTTAGGATTCTTGCCAGAGAAACATGATGTAATTAATCAATCTCATGACTGAGTATTGGTTAGAGTAGGCTCACTGATATAGCAAGCAATCCCCAAAGCTCAGTGACTTAACATAATTGGGTTGTATTTCTCACTTAATGTCACACACCAGCGTGAGTGAATGGTAGGTATGCGGGAATGCTTGGTTCCACAGAGTCATTCAGGGACTTTAGCTCCTTCTACTTTATGGATCAGTATTACTTGGGGCCTTGAGGACCTCCAGTGGAACCTCTGCTATAGGACTTTGGGTTGTATTTCTCACTTAATGTCACACACCAGCGTGAGTGAATGGTAGGTATGCGGGAATGCTTGGTTCCACAGAGTCATTCAGGGACTTTAGCTCCTTCTACTTTATGGATCAGTATTACTTGGGGCCTTGAGGACCTCCAGTGGAACCTCTGCTATAGGACTGTGTATGATGGAAGAGAGAAAGCATGTGGAATTTTTATGGGAGGTAGTGTAGATGACTTCTACCCAGATTTAGGTTGACTAGAACTCAGTCAAGTCACATGGCTGCACCTGGCTACAAGAGGTCCTGGAAAATGCTGACTGTCTGTGAGTTCAGGAAAAAGAAGAAATAGATTAGGTGAAAATGGATAAATATAGGAGCCCTTCTTTCTTTCAGATCCAGAAATGATTCATCATGAGAGCAGGAGTATGTTTACTGCCCTCCCCCTATCTCCCCAGCATCTAGCATGGTACCTGGCTTATGGTAAGGGTTCAGTGAAAATCATAAAGAAAGGGGACTGGAAGAAGGAGGAAGAAGGGGAGGGAAGGAAGGAATGGGGAATGGAAGGAGAGAGGGTAGACTGACAAGAGCGTGAATGAATGGGGAAGCCCAAGGCATTGCTGAGGTGATTGCCCCAGGCTTTTGTGAGATCTTTAGGTCAAACACAGCTCTACCTTTATTGAGGGTGAGTGACACAAAACTATGACTTTGCAGGGGCTTGGATGTCATTTGACTCTTTAAACGCAGTAGACTCCAATCTAAGCTCATTGCTAGTAGGGATGGAGACCCAACATGCTTCTAAGCTTGGCTCCTAGTGGCCGCAGGACTGAATAGAACCCATCCTGCAGGTGAATTTCTTCAGTTCCAGCTGCTGAGCAGAGCAGAGCTCCCTGGGCCTAGGACATGCAGAGCCCCAATGAGCAGCAGAAGCTAGCTATAAGGCTGATGTTCCCAGCATCTTAGTGAAGTTCTCAGAAGACAGCGTAATGAGTGTCAGGGCCAAAATCTGGGGATTCTCATATGACTTTTTTTCGTGCATGTTTTGGGAGAGCCCATGTCAGAAAAATAACCAAAGTATTGTGCTTGGTAGTTATCTGTGGGACCTAATAAACCATTGCCAATCCTGACAGATTTTCACACAACACGCAATGAGCCGTGGGAACTGCCATCCAAGGTCCCTCAGAAAGTGTTGGCAGAACCCAGAGTTTTAAAAAGATTGGGTGGGATGTAAATATTTAGACAGATTAGATTTCTTAAGTGTTTGCTTTGTGTAAGAATAGTCTGAATAAACTGCCGAGGGATAATTCTCAGAGTTAGATATTGGTGTCAAAAATAGTCGATACGAGAGTGACCGACACTCTCTTCCCTTTACCCCTGGAACGGATTTGTGATTGAGAGAATTAGAAGTCAGGAGTGGCCACAAAAGGAAGAAGAGTGTTTGCCTCCTGTGAACCCCTCTCTATGTGTGTAAGGTAGAGTTCTTTGAAAGATGGTAAAATATGCCCTCTGGGAAATTTGTTTTTCCTTAAGGTTCCAAGGGTGAGGTTGCCTGTGAAGGAGGGAAGCAGAATAGTTGAAGACTGGGGGAGGGCCTGGTTTCAAATCCTGGATCCACTACTTACGATTGATACCTGACAAATTACTTAACCTCTTCAAGCTTTATTTTTTCATTTTTCTTTATTTTCCTCTTAAGCCTGGGGAAAACCANAGGGTGAGGTTGCCTGTGAAGGAGGGAAGCAGAATAGTTGAAGACTGGGGGAGGGCCTGGTTTCAAATCCTGGATCCACTACTTACGATTGATACCTGACAAATTACTTAACCTCTTCAAGCTTTATTTTTTCATTTTTCTTTATTTTCCTCATAAGCCTGGGGAAAACCACAGTACCTATCTTCATCAGGTTCTTATGGTGTGAGATGAGATAAGCCACCTAAAGTGCTCAATTAGCAAAACGCCTGGCATTTGGTCAGTGCTCAGTAGATATTGGGGCTTCTCTGGTGGCGCAGTGGTCAAAGAATCTACCTGCCAATGCAGGAGACATGGCTTTGATTCCTGGACCAGGAATATTCCTTGGAGGAGTAAATAGTAACTTGCTCCAGTATTCTTGCCTGGGAAGTCTCATGGACAGAGGAGCCTGGCGGGCTACAGTCCATGGGGTTGCAAAGAGTTGGACACGACTTAGTGACTGAGTACAGCGCACATAGGAGATATTAGTGACTCATGATCCTCACTGCTGCTATTATTCAGAGAGGACACAGTGGAACTTAGAACGTATATACCCAGGAGTAGGGCACTTCTTGCCCTAAAACCCACTTGCCAGTGGCTTTTAGGAGTATGTAGAGGGAAGAAGGATTCAGGGAGCATAGAGTTAACATGTTCCTAAACTACTTGGGCCTACTATGGGGGAAGTTGGTGGAGAAAAGATTCCAGGCCATTCAGAGGAGGCAAGCCATGAGCTAGAGGCAAGGCAGTGAATTTGGGAAGGGAAGGACTCAAAGCAGTGAAGCCTCATGGTCAACACAGATTGGGATAGAGTCACCATGGGTGGCCGCCAGCATGAAGGCTGAGGAGCTCAGGTAAGGAAACCAATGGGGAGTCAGTCGGGGAGTGGCCAGAGGGATAGGCGCAGGGTTTGAAGCAGGGCTGGTTCAGTGTCCTTTCCACCTGGGCCTTTTGTTCCTGACCCACAGTGAGAAATGGAATCTTAATTAAGAGCTGGAATCCTAGTCCGAGTTGAAGACTCCTGAAGTAAGCATCCTGATGGGCAAGGCCTGAGCTCTTGGGAGGAACTCAGAGTTTGGCCACAGAGTAACTGATGGGGCCAGAGTGATTAAGGTCATCTGGCCCAACACAGCAGAGCTAAGGGTCTGGAGCCAAGGCTGGGGCTTAGCCCATTATCATCAGAAGGACCCCAGAGAGGGCAGAACCACACAGGATGATTTGCTGCTGGAGTGGAAGCCACCAAGGTCAAGATCCTAGGGGCAGTGAATCGCAGACTTAGGGCAGAAGACAGACAGACATCCAGGTTAACTGGAAAAAGGTCAGATGATGTCAGTTGTGAAACTGAGCAGCAGAGGACAGAGGGGCCAGGTGCAGCCCATGAAGGCAGTGGCAGTGGGAGCCAGGCCCTCTGTTCCAGCTTGGTGGGTGGCTTTGGACATGTGGCTTTGGATCCTCTCCTGCTGCTGCTGCTGCTAAGTCGCTTCAGTCGTGTCCGACTCTGTGCGACCCCGTAGACGGCAGCCCACTAGGCTCCCCGTCCCTGGGATTCTCCAGGCAAGAACACTGGAGTGGGTTGCCATTTCCTTCTCCAGTGCATGCAAGTGAAAAGTGAAAGTGAAGTCACTCTGTCGTGTCTGACTCTTCGCGACCCCATGGACTGCAGCCCACAAGTGATTACATTTGTTGATATTTGGTCCAGATCTATTTTCAGCACCAGGGAAGCCCATTTTCAGTACACCATGGTCCTAACTGGTCACTTTAGTACACTTGTTATATCTGGTCCAGGAAACAAGGAATACTAAAATACTGACATGAAACAAGAATTCCAAGATCTCTAAAATGTCCCAAAGTCCTTAAAATTTCTGGGAAATACTCTCTTACATTAATTCCAAAGTGAAAACACTCTTCCATAAAGTATTCAAGAAAACAGAATATTGTTTCCTCCTCAATATTTTTCTTTGTCCTGGTCCCAGAGTGCCCTGACAATGATGCTGCCATTAGAAATCAGTTGGGATTGAAAATGGCAACCCACTCCTGTACTCTTGCCTGGAAAATTCCATGGATGGAGGAGCCTGGTAGGCTACAGTCCATGGGGTCGCAAAGAGTCGGATATGACTGAGCCAATTCACTTTCACTTTCTATATGCACTGCCATGTGTAAAATAGATAGCTAGCGAGAACATGCTGTGTAGTACAGGGAACTCAGTCCGATGCTCTGTGATGACCTAGAGGGGTGGGCTGGGGGTGGGGGTAGGAGAGGGGCTCAAAAGGGAGGGGATATATGTGTACATATCGCTGATTCACTGTGCTGGACAGCAGAAACTAACACAGCACTGTAAAACGATTATACTCCAATAAAAAAAAAAAAAGAGAGATCAGTTAGGGTGGCCCTGAATATGAGTTTTGCTAGGCTTATTTGGCCAACAAGTTTTATACAAACGTGCTTAAACAAAAGTAAGCAAATTATTACGGGACTTCTCAGAGCTTTTACTCTACTAATGGCAATTTTAAATTTCCAAAGGGAAAATAGTAGCCAGACCTTACCAAAGGGTAAAGGGTCACAGGAGCTTTCTTAAATTGGGCTTTCTTTTTTAAACAGAAATCTCTCCACATTAACATTCTTAAGAAAGTGCTTTGGGAACTGCTGACTCAGGGATTCATGTGTGTGGAGCTCAGAGCTTGTTGAATTGCCCCTAGTGAAGCCCAGTTCCCCCAAGTTGGCCTTTGAATGAGTTTTGATCCCAAATCAGGGTATATTGTGTGACGTCTTTCTGTTGTCACCCATAATAACCACATCACAGTCTAATAGGGTCATTCTATAATGCCTTACATTTGGTATAAGACTGGAGTTCATAAAACACTTTTGTATATTTGGAACTTACTAAAGATGATCAGCTAACCTAGACTGAAACAACCTCAAAATTATTTGCTGACCTCAAAATCATTGTCTCTGGATTACAGCAACTCCCCTTCTCTCAAGCTCTTTGCTTTTATTTTTTTTCGTGGGGATACCACCTTCCAGAAAAAGGGACTCTCCTTTATTACAAATTATTCCCCTTTTGTAAAGGTCCCTGGTATTATTAAGATTTGAAATAGGGCAGCTCACATTTTTGGCCTCATAATAAGTTGCAATCCATCTTGTATTGGTAAAGAAACAGATAACATGTATAAGAGACGATCTGAATAGGCATGGAAACCTGTTCCTGAATTATTATTGAATGTTTTGCTCCACTACATACCTTTCATCAGCTTTTCAGAAAGTATGAGATTCACTGCTGGTGGCAGCTCATCCCTTGACTTTGGGTAGATGGTTTGTTGCTGTCAGTTGCTAAATTGTGTCCAACTCTTTGCAACCCCATGGACTGTAGCCTGCCAGTCTCCTCTGTCCATGGAATTTTCCAAGCAAAAATATTGGAGTGAGTTGCCAGTATCACTGCAGATGGTAACTGTAGCCATGAAATTAGCAGACGCTTACTCCTTGAAAGGAAAGTTATGACCAACCAAGATAGCATATTCAAAAGCAGAGACATTACTTTGCCAACAAAGGTCCGTCTAGTCAAGGCTATGGTTTTTCCAGTGGTCATGTATGGATGTGAGAGTTGGACTGTGAAGAAGGCTGAGCGCTGAAGAATTGATGCTTTTGAACTGTGGTGTTGGAGAAGACTCTTGAGAGTCCCTTGGACTGCAAGTGTTTGAGTGAACTCTTGGAGTTGGTGATGGACAGGGAGGCCTGGCGTGCTGCGATTCATGGGGTCGCAAAGAGTCGGACACGACTGAGCGACTGAACTGAACTGAACGGAGTTGCCACTTCCTTCTCCCCAGGGGATCTTCCCGACCTAGTGATCAAACCCAGAACCTGTATCTTCTGCATTTGCAGGCAGATTCTTTATTACTGAGCCACCAGGGAAGCCCTAGAAATCTGGTTATTTAACACTGAATCATACAAGGAGAAAGTCATCCTTTTCTAGTTCTTTTTCAACCCCATGCTACATCTTTTTTTTTTTCCTTTAATATCAAGAAAAATGTTTCAGTTGGGCGCTATTTATCTCTAACAATTCTCAGCCTGAACTAGCCTTCAACAGTTTTCACCCCAAATTTATAACATCATGTGGTTTTCTCTTGTGTTTATTTTCCCTTGACCTTTCATGGATGGAAATTGATGTGGGTTTTCCACTTACCAGGGTAAGATGAAATTTCTTTTGAAAATAAATTTTTAAAAATTTGAACATTTAAGTCCGTGTGATGGCAAAAATCATGGTCAAGACTGCTGTCATAGCAGTTGGTGGGCCACCTTCCAGAGTTGACCCATGAGTTGACCCCCATCATTTTACCGATGAGTAAACAGACTCGGAGAGGTGAGATGACTTTGACTCAGTTATTTGACTGGACAGCCAAGCCGGGCTGGTAGTGAGATCTCCATCTTCATGACTCTCTCCTCATCAAAACTTTGTATCAACTCTTTGTATTAGAACATAAGGTTAAAATAGTTCCTAAAAATAATTTTTCCTCTCCTCACAATATTTGAAATCATGTTCCAAGAATAGATTAGGACTAAATAAGGTCTTAAAATATTAAAAGCTGTTACGAATGTAAAAGCACTGAAATAAATGTAATTACATTCTTAAAACGCTATAACATCAGATGATAATTTTAAGTTAAAATATTTAACCGAAAAACAGCTGAAACAACTTAAGACCTGTTAAAACAACAAATGGGCTAATGTGAGCAAAGCTGAAAAGAATCTTAAAACATTATAGTCAATTTCATAGGGGCCAAAAAAATTTCTTTCTCAAAACCCTGAAAAGCAGCTAAAACAAATAAAAGCCAGAGTCAACAATTGCAAATGTTACAACAATCAAAATCCAGGAGAACTTTAGGGCAAATTTAGGACTGACTAAAATGATAACATAGATTTCTTTTGGGAGTTTTAATACGGGTCAAATTAAGTTGAAATCAAGCCCAGAGTATATTAAAAGACACCTGAAAAGTGAAAGTGTTAGTTGCTCAGTCATGTCTGACTCTTTGTGACCAGACGGACTATAGCCCACCTGGTTCCTCTATCCATGGAATTCTCCAGGCAAGAATTCTGGAGTGTGTAGCCATTCCCTTATCCAGGGGATCTTCTCGACCCAGGGATCCAGCCTGGGTCTCCTGAATTGCAGGCAGATTCTTTACCATTTAAGCCACCAGGGAAGCCCTAAAATACACCTACTCATGGTTTTTAAAAATCCATTGCAGGTAGAATTCTGCCTGGAAGGAAGAGGTGACTTTTGGGGAACTTTGAAGAAACGTTCCTTTCGTCTGCCTGATTTATACCTACTGACTTACCTGCTGGAAAAGAGGGTCTCCATGGGATTAAAGAGAGTGGGAGGCTGAGATTGTAGGTAGGCTGACTGGACAAACTAAACCCTTGCTGAAGGATATTTAGTTATCGGAACTATCCAGAAAACAGGGCCCCAAAAAGTGAGGAAATGTAGTTCAAGAAGCAGACTAGAATAACTTAATAAGCTTGTTGGACGTTGTGATTTTCTCCTATTTTAAAGTTAAAATTTTACCTTTAAATATAAAAGATGAAGCAGCAAAAATCAAGGGCTGCCTATAAGGCTTTGCTGTTCCCTTTGATTTAGCACAAGATTAACACAAGAATCTTACTTTTAGAAACACACACAGAGCCCTTTTTCTCGTAAGGAATATATTCATAGACACTTTAGAAAATGCAGATAAGCAAGAAGATACAAATAATCTGTAACCCCACTACTCTAAGAATACTACTGAAAATTATGACTTCTGTTTTTTCCAGTGATCATGAATTTCTCACCCTCTGTATCAGTGTGTGTTTTAACAAAGCAGCGTCGCGGCATTATTAGCATCTTTAATAGTGACCTTTATTGTGGATGATCCTACTACAGCAATGTTTCTTGGCCTTCTTTTCATTATGGCTCCACTAAAAAGTCCTTTTAATACTACCATGAAATTTTAATACCACAGATATACTGTATATCAGATTATATATTATGGTTCTTGGGAGGGCTGAAAATAATTATAATATCTAAGATTTTTTACCTCCCAAGAACAAATATTTGCCCTCTGTTACACTGCATGTAGTACAGCAATATTTTTATAGCTTTATGGCATTTCATTATATGAATGTACAATAATTTGTATACCTATCTGCCATTACTGAAAATGTGGCTTATATTCAGGTTTTACTCAATGTTATACACGATGTTGTTGCAAACTCCTCATACATGCCTGGGAATTGTTCCTCTCATCCCTAGATGTCAGACTCATCTGTAACATCCAATATGATTGCCTCTTTTCCCTTTGATTCCATGACCATGAGTTTTCTCTCCATTCCTTAGTGCGGTAGTCCCTGAGTACCTAGCTGATGCCAGCCCATCCTGACTCTAGCGAGAGATAGAGAGATAACTGAGATAACTGAGAACCTATTTTTATCTGTGCAGAGATCGAACGCAGTGAAAGGAAGGATGCAGGGAACTTGGATACCAAGAGAGGTCCCCAGTATGGTCTAAGGGGGTTCAAACGTAGGAGATGTCATAGCCCCCATCTTTCTTGAAACTCAAGTCAGGGCACAAGACCATATGATTCATGATTACTGCAAACCTTGTCCACATCTGTACAATGTGGAGTAAGACTGACTGGAGAGGGATTTATTTTTTAAACCACTGCATTTAGGGCTCAGTTTCTGAAATGCTAAGCCCAGATCAGAGTCTAAGGAAATGCTAAGTTAGAGCCCATTTGACTTCTGACTCTGACATTAATTAGACAAAAGAATAGTTTTGTTTGTCCAGGTAGTTTGTCCAGGGGAACACTGTGGGTTTATGATGATGTCAAAGTCAGAAAGAAAGAAAAATTTTTACTGGGAACTTTTTTTTCCTCTCACCCCTGAGTAATTCTAATGATATGCATGTAAAATACATTATGGCAAATCCTCTAACAATTTCCGCCTCAGCAATAAATGTTGCATTCTAGTAGAGCAAGAACATCTGCTTAATAATTTCATGGAACTGCTCTGCAAAGCTGCCAGGGGTAGAATTTAGTCAGTTGGGTGCAGCATGAATCAGATGGCGTGGGAGAAGGAAAGATGCATTTTGAACCCAGATTCGGCCACTGCTGTGACCTGGGGCAAGTGCTTTAACTTCTTCAAGCTTCAATATCCTCATCCACAAAGTGGACATACTAAATGATATACACCAGGCAGGTTGTTTTGCGGATTCAGTGAGTGAATGTGTGTCAAGGGCTTCTTAGTACCCAGTCCTAGGTCAACATCTGATCCATGGTGAGTGGATCAGGGTGCTCACTCAATAAATGGCAGGTGACGATACTGATTGTGATGAGAATAGTGATGTGATCATGATGATGGTGGTGGTGGTGGTGGTGGTGGTGGGCCTTCTGCTGATGGTGATGATGATGGTAGTGATGATGATGGAGAGTGAAAAAATACATTGCCAATATGAATCAGGAATGATTTTTCTGGTTGTATTACAGCTGGCCGTAGCTGAGAGGCAGTGGCAGGGAAAGAGAACCGTAGTTTGGAGGAGAGCTGGGGTGCACAGCAGGGAACTTTGTCAGAAGGAGTAGAAAGAGCAGAGGTGCGGGAGGCCAACAGGCCAAGCAGCGTTTTGCCTCTAATCCTCACGGACTCTGTGATGTTTGGTCTCAGTGACCCTCCATTGTTCACCTGTGAAATGGAAACAGGACCTTCACCTCAATTTGTAGTGGTGACCAAAGCAGGCAGCATGTGTGAGAGCAGCTGGTGGTGGGCAGGCCCAGGAAAGGTCAGTTCTGTCCATGAAAAGAATTTTCAGTTAACAACGCAAGCACTCAAATGGACCGTTTACTTTATTCCATTTGCTCTTTTTAATTGTTGTATGGTTCCCTTTTCTCCTCCTGTGAAATGCATAAAGGTCCCTGTTTGTGAAGGGGCTTACACAGCCCTGCCACCCACCTTTCTTTCAAGCAGCTCCAGTCAGTCTAAATCTTAGCGTCCATCCACCACATTGTGGTCACCTCCCTCAGGAAGCACTCCCTGACTGCCCTGACCCACCTAGAGCTTTCTTTCTTGGGACTTTGGAGTCATGGCAATTCATAAAGCCGTTGACTAAGGCTTTACTATACTAAGCACATACATTTATTTTATATATGGATGTTCGTCTTTGTTTCATCTAACAAATTAAAGCTCTGCGAAGTCAAGAACTCTTGTTATATTTATTTTTTTGAATCTCATCTGCTTTCTTTTATCCAGATTTCCTCCTCCTGAAAATTCTTAATGATAGAGTGCTGAGCATATAATGAGCATTTAATAAATAAAGCGTATTTGGATTTCTTTCTGTAAATCCTGCTTTTACTCTTGCCCCTTCTTCATCTCGCGCCCCGTATTGTGTGCCTTCAAATGTACACAAATACAACCTTTTATGTTTATATAGTTAGTGACTCACTTGTGAAAATAAACATGTTACCATGTGGGGCCTGGGCCACCTGATACTATGGGAGCCTCAGAATATATTAATTAATTCACTTGTGTCGGTGAGAGAATGGTAACTTCTCAAGTTTAAATAAACGTACTGTAGCAAAGGCCTGTGTCTTTGCCCACGAAGTTACTGAAGTTAGGAATAGAACGAAAAGGAAAGGCACTCTTTTCACTGCCTTGCTGATTGGGCTGTGTGTCCTCCGTTCCCAGACCCCGAGGTGATCTAACTCTGAAGTTATTAAAAATCCTGGCTCAGAGGAGAGGGCTCTGGCCGAGTACTGTGTCCTGCCGTGGGAATCCACTGCGACCCCTCTTAATCGCAGGCTGTGTCACTGTACTTTTGTGCTCTTGCTGTGGTTAGTTCTCTTCTTTCTATTTCTTTCTCTTCTTAAAATTGATGTGTAGATAATTTTCAAAATTGTGCTAGTTCTAGGCGTATAGCAAAGTGATTCAGTTATATTCATATTTTTTTCACATTCTTTTCCATGGTAAGTTATTATAAGATATTAATGTAGTTCCCTGTGCTGTACATGAAATCTTTCTTGCTTGTCTATTTTATATATAGTAGTGTGTATCTATTGGGCTTCCCAGGTGATACAGCGGAAAGGAATCTACCTACCCATGCAGGAGACGCAAGAGACGTGGATTGGATCTTTGGGTTGGGAAGATCCCCTGGAGTAGAAAATGGCAACCCTCTCCAGTATTCTTGCCTGGAAAATTCCATGGACAAAGGAGCCTGAAACGCTAGAGTCCATGGGGTCACAAAGAGTTGCACATGACTGAGCACATAAGCACAGCAATCTGCTAATCCCGTGCTTCTAATTTATCCTTCCCCACTCCTTTCTCCTTTGATAACTGTAAGTTTGTTTTCTATGTCTGTGAGTCTGTTTTATAAATTAATTTTTTTAGATTCTACATATAAGTGATATCATATGATATTTGTCTTTGTCTATCTGACTTCACTCGGTTTGTTCATCTCTAGGTCTATCCATGTGTTGCAAATGGCAGTGTTTCATTCTTTTTTATGGCCAAGTAATAGTCAATTGCATCTATATCTGTACAGCACATCTTCTTTATCCCTTCATCTGTTGATGGACATTTAGGCTGTTTCCGTGTCTTGGCTCTATAAATAGTGCTTCTGTGAACACTGGGTGCGTGTATCTTTTTGAAGTAAGATTTTCGTCTCTTCTGGATATATGCCCAGGAGTGGGATTACTGGGTCATATGGTGCGTGCATGCTAAGTCACTTCAGTTGTGTCCAACTCTTTGAGACGCTGTGGACTGTAGCCCACCAGGCTCTTCTGTCCAAGGGATTCTCCAGGCAAGAGTACTGGAGTGGGATGCCATGCCCTCCTCCAGGGGATCTTCCCGACCCAGGGATCAAACCCATGTCTCTTTCTGCCTTCTGCCTTAGCAGATGGGTTCTTTACCACTAGCACCACCTGGGAAGCCTAGGTCATTTGGGAGCTCTATTTTTCAGTCTTCTTTGTAAAAGAACCTCCATACTGTTTAACTCTTTTTCTTCTTTCAGAATTCAGTCGTGTAATATTCTAGCCAGCTGTGTGAATGATGGTGGCCATTTGGATGTTTCAGTCTGCCTTTTATTGAAAGATGATTCAAGAATCTTTCATCTAACTCTTCTAAAAGTTATGGGTGCCTGCATGCCTTGGTGGGCAGGAAGGAAAAAAGGGGGATTTCACAGTATTTCACTTGTGGTTTTGTTCTCTCCTTCCTACCAAGAGTCAGTTTGGCCTGATGATTCCCCCCCTGATATTTTCTCATTTGTTCATTCATTCAACCACTCTACCATTTAATAAATATTTATCCTTTGTCCACCAAGTGCGAGGTGCTATTCTGGGCTTTGGAGATAAAACAGTGAATTAGACTGAAAATGCTCTGCTCTCCAGGAGCCAGCATTTAAGCAGGGGAGAGAGAAGAACATACCGCATGGACATTTTTTGATTGCAACTTAAAAAAAACTGAACCTTGGAAGAAATCCACTTTCCATGGGCTTGTTAAGTATGCTGAACCAGACTGTTAGTGCTGCTGACTGAAGATCAGGGTTCAACAAACTTTAGCTCCATGACACAGAGCATTTGATTTTATGATTTATAAAATAAAAATAGTATAGCTCTCTGCAGATGTCACATCTGGTTTGTTCACTATGTTCCCCAGAGGCAACGTGATGTCATGGAAAAAAAGCAAGACCAAGCTTCCAAGCTTTTTCTAGTCACCCTAGGCTTGCAGGGTCTCAGTTTCCCCACCTGTAAAATGGGGGGTGGAGTTGGATAGTATCTACGCTTCCCTCTAGCTCTGTAGTCAGATGACTCTAGTCTTCCAGGATCAAGATCTTTTTCCTGAAGAGCCGTTTGCTGCCTCTAAGCTTCAGGCCCAGCCAGGGCATCTGAGAAGCACCGAGCCTTCGTTATGATGTGTCACCATGAAAACGCTGGCTGCCCTTCGCACGGAACTCTGCTGATGCTGTGGCCCAAAGTTAAATTTAGATAAAAATCAGCTCGGAGCTAAAAATATTCCCAGCTTCCCTGACAGGTTGTATCCATCATCATGGGAGGAAAAACAAGGAGCTGGCTGCCTGGCGACAGGGAGGGGCTGGGCTGAGCATGAGCTCAGGCCTCCGCTGGAATCTCGCTGATTTGAAAGGCCGAAGCCATGTCCTAGGAAGTCGGAGGCAGACCTTGGAGGCTCGGGCCCAGGGAAAGTTCAGTGAGAGAGCAGGGTGGCCAGTTGACCAGGTGACCCACACTGCCTGTAACTTCTAGAGGTCCTTTTGGGGAATCCTGTTCAGGGTGAGACCCTGAAACTTCTTTTGCTGATTCCTTAACAACTTACTTTAAAGGGGACTCTTCAGCCATAAAACATATTTTGTTTGAGTGGAAAGATGACAGTCGAGTTGAACTCGTCTCCTGTGAGACACTAGGCTGGCAGGCAGTATGGTGGGTCTGAGTTAGGACTCTAGGTCTGCTTCCAGTACTTGTGCCTGCAGATTGTGAAATCGAGGTCATGCCACTTACCTGGCAGGGCTGTGGTTCTGATCACATGAGGTTATTAATATGTGCAAAGTTTTTGGTTGGTACTGAAGCCATTGGTAATGTTTGATCAGTATTCAGGATCATTGCTAGCATAGAAATGCCCTCCTGGGCAAAAAAAAGTGGCTGTGGTTACCCCTGGGCACACCTGTGAGAAGGACTTAGGGTTTGTGGGGCCTTTGCTTCAGTTCCAGCCTGTGCCCCCACTCCTGACCCCACCCCGCCTACTAGCAATGTGACGTTTACTCAATTCATCTTTCTGAGTTTTGTTCTCTCTTCTTAGAAATGGGTATGACACGGACTTTGTCAGGTTTTTGTAAGGATTACATGAGGTCAGGTAGTTAAAATACCAGGCACACAGTAGGTATTCACAAAACACAGGGAATCGTGTATTGCTGTAGTGGATAAAGTAAGCTTCAAGGGTGGACCAACTGGTTAAAATTCAGGCTTGACGATTATTAATTGGAAAGCTTCAGGACCACTCTGAACTTCAGTGTCTTCTTCTGTGTGTTGGAAATCATAATAGCACTGACTGTCTCAAGTGTGAGGATTAGATGACACAATGAACATAAATCAATTACCACAGTACCTGGCAATCAGCAGATCTCTCAGTAACCGTTTGCTCTTTCCTTCCTGCCTTCTGTTCTTCGGGGACTCAGCTGAATGCAGTGCTCAAGCCCTGTGTTCCTCCTGACCTAAAATACTGTTCCTTAAACCCACTCACCTTTTCTCACTTTCTCTCTCTGTCTCTGCTGCGGCTGACCCTGGTCCACTGCTCGATTGGCTGCCAAGAGTAAGAGAGACGCTAGTTCTGTGAGTAACTCATAAAACAGACGTCAGTTGACACACTGGAGGTTTGAATGGCTCGGACACTGATGAGCCTGTTTACTGGCTGTCCCTGAAAGCTGGCCTTGGCAGGAGAGCAAGGGCGGCTGTGCACCTCTGCTCTCCCACCTGTGCCTCTCCTAGGATGTGGACAGAGAACTGAGCTCCTTTCCCCTGGACTCCCCTCAGTGGCCTTTGGCTGGCAAGGCTGTTTGTCTCCCCTTGCAGTCTTCTGCTACAGTCATCTAGACAGCACTGATTGGTTTTCCTGCGGTGGTATTTGGGCGTCTCCACCAGCCACCTAGGTGTTCGGCCTGCAAGTGGTGACGGAGGCATGGCTATCCTTCCTCAGGCTCCTCCTGACACTGGGGAAGGAGCTTTGAAATCTCCAACTGGGGCAGGCTGAGTACATGGATATGGACACATCCATGCTTCATCTGAAGGCAGTCAGGCCTCAGGTGGCCAGGATCACTGGGAAGAAATGTGGCTTTGCATCTGAACTCCACATTTGGGGAGACTTGGAGTTATCCGTCTCAGCTGGCTCTGACTCAGAGCGGATTAACTTTTATGAAATGATTGTCTCCAAACACTTACTAAATGCAAAAACCTGCTGTGGCTCCATGGGGCGGGGTGAACCGCAGAGGCACGCTCTCACCGGGAAGGCTCTGATGCTGCAGCTCACCAGCTGGGAGGAGGAATCCCAGATTCAGATGCTTAAAACCTGAACTTTGGTCTTGGCCTGCCACTCATCAGCTGTGGGACCAGCTTCACAAAATACCCGGCAGGGCCTTTGCGGGGCTTTGAGGCTCTTTGTGGAAGGGTAGGCGGTGTCTGTGTCATTTGGATTCCCAAAGAGCTGATACCATTGCAGCTCTTTTCAAACCCTTTTGTGACTCTGGGCAGGTTACTTGTTTTTTGAACTTCAGCCTCTACATCTGTAGTACAGAGATAACGAGATTCTGTTTGTCAGGGTCTGGCAAGAAGCAGACACCGAGACAGGATTCAGTGGGCAAAGATATTAGTAGGCACAATGTTTGGGCTAGGAAAATGGTCAGACAGCAGTACAGGTCTGCCCTTGAGAGAAGGAGAGAGGGAGGGAAGATTGTGAGGGAAGATCCTAGATTTCCGAGGAAGATAATATCAGGGAGCCCTGGAGTCAAAGTTGGCTATTGATGGACCTAGAGATTGTCATATAAAGTGAAGCACGTCAGAAAGAGGAAAACAAATACTGTATATTAATGCGTATGTGTGCGTGCATAGTCGCTCAGTCATATCCGACTCTTTGTGAGCCTTTGGACTGCAGCTCACCAGGCTTCTATGTCCATGGGATTTCTCAGGCAAGAATACTGGAGTGGGTTACCGTGCCCTCCTCTAGGGGATCTTCCTGACCCAGGGTTCGAACCCGTGTCTCCTGTGTCTTCTGCACTGCAGGCAGATTCTTCACCCACTGAGTCATTGGAGAAGCCCCCATTAGTTATGCATTAATATATGCATTAATTAATGCATATATGTGGAATCTAAAAAAAATAGTATAGACTATTTGCAAAGCAGAAACAGAGACACAGACGTAGAGAACAAATGTACGGATAATAAGGGGGAAAGGAGGGCGAGAAGAATCGAGATTGGTATTGACACATACATGCTATTGACACCATATATAAAATCGATAACTAATGAGAACCTGCTGTGTAGCACAGGGAACTCTACTCAGTGATCCGTGTGACCTAAATGGGAAGGAAATCCAAAAAAGAAGGGATCTATGTATACATATAACTGATTCACTTTTCTGTACAGTAGAAACTAACACAGAGGAACTATACTCCAATAAAAATTTTAAAACGGCAACAAAACAAAGTTGGTTATCAGAGCATCCATGTCTCTTGGGAGCAGACTTGCCTCTGTACCCCTGCTAAGTCCAGCCATTGCCTCTGGGAAGCTCAGCTCAGAGCTACTGCTGATGCAGTGATGAATTTCAAAGCCCAGTACCTGGGACACTTAGTCAGTTACACTCCCTGTAGTTAGAGATCTGTAGAGGACATTTATTCTTACATTCATTCTTAGAAATACCTACCCTGCAGGCGGCTTTGAGGATAAGAGATCAAAGAGAACAGGGCATCTTATTTTAAGAATGACGTATCTGTGTGCATGGGTCCATGTGTGTATGGCAATTCTTGGCTGTAGAATATGGAAGGAAGAACACCTGGCTTGGAATCCGGAAACCTGGGGGGAGGCATAAACCCTATTTAGGGTCTTTCAGATTCCTCCTTTAATTTAATCCTCCCCCCAAACCTGGAGAAGCTGGGTACCTGAGGTTGCACAATTAAAACACAACATGCCTCAGATTTTAACCCCAGTTCAAGCTTTGTGAGCTTAACATCTTATGCCCCATGGCTTTCAAAAGGTTAAGGTAGGGTTCATTCATTATCCTTGAAGGCAGCTGGATCTGTCTGTTTTGTCTGTGGTGTGTAATCAATACCTAGAATTGTGCTTGATACACAGAAGGCTCTGAAGTAAATATGATGAATCCATTGATCGCAGACTATTGTTTGGTGTCTGGTCTAGCTCACCCAGTTTCCATTTGGGCATCCTCTTCCCCATCAGGCTCGCCTAACTGTGGTGCTCCTATGGGAAAACTGGGATGCTGGGCTGGGAAGACATTGTCCCTCTTTGCTGGATGCAGAGTCATAGTGGAGAGAGCTCTGTGCTTTCTGCTTGAAGAAGAGGGGTGCAGTACAAGTTTTAACAGCTCAATCCAAGAGAGTGGGCT
Organism: Cephalophus harveyi; assembly: GCA_006410635.1. NCBI lineage: Eukaryota > Metazoa > Chordata > Mammalia > Artiodactyla > Bovidae > Cephalophus > Cephalophus harveyi. The sequence continues at coordinate 13,879 of SJYT01036211.1, read as the reverse complement.
TCCTTCCTTTGGAATTTCCGGACTGAAATTGCATCAGGAGGAGTTTACCGGTTCAGCTTTCAGATCAGGCCTGCATTCTGTGCAGTGGGGTCCAATCCATATAAAGCACGATCGCCACCCCCACCTCGGCCCTATTGCTGCCCCTGTGACTGTTAATGTGTCCTGAAAGGGGAGGATTGCTCATCTGGACACCAAACAGCTGCCTCTTTTATTTCCCATTTCTGATGTGTGGGCCTCTCAGATTTGAGCTTTCTCACCCTCAGCATGCTCTCATTAGGCTGAGCCTTTGTTTTTTCTTGGCCAGGAGCCTTGTTGTTCTGGCATCTACCATTTTGGACAGGAAAAGTGTGGATTTGAGTGGCTGGCAACTGGTCCACTGCAGAAGGACAGTGAGATGAGAGGATCGTCCCAGGCCATCAGTGTGGACCTTTAATTCTCCTGAGAATCTACCAGACCAGGATCCTAGGGGCTGTGGCTGTCATTAGAGACATATATTAAGTCTTTCCTTAATACCTGACTTAATACTCAAAGCTATTTCCCTCTCATTAGAGGTGACATTTGTGTCAGACATCTGATCTTTAAGGCAGTATCAAGCAGGAACAAGCCTTCCTGTCTTGCAGGGCTTGGTAGACGCTTGTTGACAAAGTGTGGACTTTAGTTGACAAGATAATGCTACAGAAAGTTGTGGCTTCCTTCCCTCGCCCACTCTCCGGTCCCTTATCCTCAACTCACATTTCTAGTCTGGCTCTTTTATGCCAGATATGTAGAACTTACAGATGAGTAAGAGATACAACCTCTGCCCTTGAGAAACTTGCAACCCCCGAGCCAGCCATTTTGGGTGCTGGTTCGATTGATAAAAGTTTGTAAAGAAAGACCATTTTTAAGAGTTAGAAGTCACATTATGGAGGACAGTGTGATAAGATACATCCAGCAAACAGGGAGGCAAAACAGTACATCAGTAAGCAGAAACATCGTAGACAGCTTCCCTCTTTTCCACAAAATCGTCCAAAGCATGTTCACATGGATCGGTTTTCTCCAGGTTATATGTGCTGAAGGAAACCAAGGAGAATTCTCTCCTTCTTGCACATGGGCAGGCAGAATTAAAGACCCTCTTCAAAATCTTAGCTTTGAAATCAAGCCATGATTTCACTAGAGCCTTTTCCCCAAGAGATAAACATAAGCGGCATTTCTATGTGAATAGGTCATAGGAGAGTTGGGGCATTAGCCATGAGAGTGTATGTGAAGCATTTGGTATATTTCAAGGGTGCTTATCAAACATCCAGTAAATTGGTAGCTCTCCTTTTAATTATTATTTTCGTCATCATTTTTATTTTCTCACTCCCCAGATCTGGGAGCAGCTGGTACAAGGCTGTCACCCAGGATCTATGGAGCATTCCTCAGGGCCAAGTAACACTGGAATTTGTCCCAGTCTGTGGCCAAATGCCATCCCTCAAGGGCAGATGACTCGGCAGGTCAGAATCTGACTCAGGCCTGGGAGAGGAAGCCCCATAGCTTTCCTATCGTTCTTTGAAATGAAGCCTTTGGCATTGTCTGATTGATGGATAGATTTGTCACCCTCCTAGCTCTCAGAAATTTCATCAGATGTGGTAGATGGAGGCTTCCACCAATGACTCAGCAGTAAATCCGTTGGCAATGCAAGAGACGTGAGTTCAGTCCCTAGGTCGGGAAGATCCCCTGGAGGTGTGCATGGCAGCCCACTCCAGTATTCTTGTCTGAAGAATCCCATGAACAGAGGAGCCTGGCGGGCTATAGTCCATGGAATTGCAAAGAGTCAGACCTGACTGAAGCTACTTAGCATGCACTGTGCCTTTTAGGACTTATTCTGGGTTGGTAGATGGAGGAAGGGGAATGTATGTTCTCCATGGAAGCTGTGCTGCCCATCTGGGGCAAGGGTGGCCTGGGTTACAAAGCGTGCTGCGTTTTTGAAGCTGAGTGTTCAGAAATAGAATGTAGCTGAGTGACAGACTAAAACAGATGGACCAGGGCTGTGCTGGCTTTGAGAAGGGCCCTCGTTCTTGAGCAGAATTAATGGAGCTCAGGTCCTGGGAGGCTGAGAGTGCTCTTGGCATACAGCTGTCCTGCACAACTTGGGCTATGCTCATCTGTGAAACATGCTGGATCTGCGAAATGAATCTTGGATCCTGGGTAGTGTTCGTGTCAGAGTCATCTTTTATTAATTAAATGAGACAGTACATGTGAGGTGCTCAGAGCGGCTGGCACACACTTCACATTCAGTAAATGCAAACACATCAGCACCAGCATCTTCTGGCTGAAGGCTCTTTGCTTAAATCAGTGTTATTGGTGTCAGAGATGGTATTCCAATGCAACAGAACTTCCTACGCTGCTTAGGACTTGAACGAAGGGCCTCTTTCCCCATGAGGATTTTTGTATAATCCTCATCCCTTAGAACCTGGACTCCCAGGATGGCAAATGGATTTAATCTGATACCATGGAGTCTGGCTAGACTTCTTTTCAAGAAGAATTCTGGGGCTGATTTCAGGTTCAGAGGAAAAGGATATTGTGATTGATTAGTGATGTCTGTCATGAATATGGGAGAGGGGTGGGAGGACATATGTGCCATGCATTTACCATCTCTAATTAAACAAAGGAGACTCAAGGCCTGACCTCCTCCATCAGGATGAGGGTGAGGCTCATTTCTGAAGATATTGCCATTCTGGCCAACAGCTGAGACCTGAATAGCTGTTTATCTTTCCGGTCAAGATTCTGGTTTCTGGCTGTTTGTCTTTTAACAAGAGGTCAGTGATCGAGGGCTCCTCCACATCTGCAGGGAGTTTCCTGCAGAATTAGGATGTGTAAAATAAACCTACAAAATCAAAGACCCAAGCCGATGCTGGAGATTGTTTCCCACTTGAGGCCATCCTTCTTCTACAAGGGCGTGGGGGTCGGTTGTAAAGGAATGATGTGAAAGGCCAGTCTTGAGGAGCTGGATCACAACAAAGCACAATCAGTTTTTAAAAATTCTCAAATTGGGGAGTAGTCACCTCAGTGGATGGCCTTTCAACTTTAATTCATCAGGGAGGGGCAGTATGCTACCCTACCCCCATGTGTGGGACACTCTCTCTCTCTCCCACAAATGCTTACTCTTCTAGAGTCTATTTAAACAATTAAGTGATTTAGGGCAATATTTTTTCAACTTTTAATGTGAAAATAAATTTACAGCCTTGGTCTGAGTTGTAACACATGGAAAAAGGAGGCATCTAATAAATAGATGAATACCCTTTATTACAAGTTTGTAATATTTCATTGAATCTGAAATTCATTTAAATGTAAAATAAATTCAAATTCAAGTTACTGAAAAGTTAAAATTTCTATTAGCAATATTTAAAGCAAGAAATTCTAGATTTTGTCATTTTAACATTTAAGGGAAAAAGCAAAGCAGTCACTTGGGTGTAATTGCTTTTCCTAAAGGTAATGATGAATATGTGGAGCAGTTGGTGTTACCACTGGCCATTCATTCAATTCCACATTGAACCATGTCTCCATTTGTTTTAAAGTACCATGTGTGCAAGGAAGCAATAGATTTCACAGAATTAGACTTTATAAAAAGGCATAGAAATATTAAATTTCTGTAAGACATGCTTTCAAAGCTCTAATCTAGCAACTCATTTCTTTTCCTCAAAAGATTTTTTTTTAATTCATAACTTGTTTTCTCATATTTGGTCAGTCATTCATATTTGGTACAATTTCTGTGGCAAAAAAAAACCCTGATTTAACTGCAATCTAATATTCATTTATGTCTAATATTTAAGTAGAAGTGGGCGAAATTCTAAGAATGATGCACAAACCTGTCAAAATGATTGAGGCTTTCATACCTTGTTCAGGGAAAAATGCTATTTATTAAGATCACCTGGAGGTGACTTTGGTCACATTTAAACATACACCTTAGGAAAACAAAGGGCGTTATTTGCTTGGGTGCCAAATCAGTGGACATGAATTTGAGCAATCTCTGGGAGATAATGGGGAACAGAGGAGCCTGGCATGCTTCAGTCCATGGGGTCACAAAGAGTCAGACACGATTTAGTCACTGAACAACAGTTGCTTGAGGGCTTTTTGTTATCTGCCCAGCCCTTCCAGATCTTAGGACAAACCAGAGTGTGTGCACACGTGTCTGTCCGGTAGGGGAGGGGGAAGAGTGTAGGAAGAAGAAGGGCTGGAATGACCCGCTGGTCCTGGGCTAGGCTGAGGACATCCATGGATATGGATGTGGCTGGACTGGACACAGCGCTGAGTTGCTCTCTGGTTCCACCCGTAAAGGTGGAAGCCAAGCCGAGTGGCTATTTCCCAACCCAGGAGAGAAGGTAGTAGGAAGGTAGTAGTCCTTGTAGCTGCCGGGCCACATGTACAATGGGTGGTAGACCCAGCCTGAAAGTTCAGAGAACCCAGCAGCTCTGGTTAGGGTCCAGGTAGATGAGTAAGCTAGACCCCATGGCTGCTGGTGGCGCTAGAAACCGAGTTAGCTGGGGGAAACCTGGCCCCAGAGGGCCTGGCCCTGCTTATTCAGTGTCTGTCGCCCCAGGAGAAAAACCACAAATACTTACCCTATGAGCTAAACCCTACAAGAATCAACTAGTTAACTTGTGAAAAATCATCCTAAATCGGAACTGGATAAACTGGTCTAGACTGATAAATAGTAAAAGGGTTTCCCAGCCAGGAATGGGGTGAGAGAGCCCTCAGCTCTGCCCTGGCAAGCTATCCATGCAGCAAATCTCTATTCAGCCCTGGGGGCGGTCTCAAAAAGCTGGGCCCCAGGCTACAAAAGCCTCTGCCGGGCTGGAAGGTAAGCCTCTGCGTGTTGGGTGCCCCTCATGGGCCTGATAGAAGGCTAGATGCCTGGAGACGTGCCTCAAAGGCTGGAGGGGTTAGTAAACCGACTTCTGGATGCTGTGTGATATAGGCAGAATGCTCATTTGAAGGTCAGACTGAGTTCTGATCCCAACTCTCATTCACTAACTGACTGTGGTCCAGTTTCTGAGCCTTTCTTACCCTCATCTCCCTCCCTGTATAAATAAATCAGGGTACTGATGACCTCCATGAAGGATTGTGAGGGTTAACAGAACTGTGTTAAACAGTTTATCACCCAGCAGTACCTAGCAAAGGCTGGTGTCCACATCTCCCCTCCTTGTGGTGATGGTAAATCCCTCTGTTTTCTCCTCCCCAAAGGCCATCAGCTTATTTCCCCAAGAACTGGTTCATGGGGGAAGGAGAGGGAGGGACAAATGGAAAGAGTAACATTGAAACATACGTATCACCATATGTAAAACAGGTAGCCAGTGGGAATTTGCTGTATGACACAGGGACTTCCCAGGTGGCACCATGGGTAAAGAATCTGCCTACCAGTGTGGGAGATGCAAGAGACATGTGTTTAATCCCTGGGTCGAGAAGATCCTCTGGAGTAGGAAATGGCAGCCCACTCCAGTATTTGTGCCTGGAAAATTCCATGCACAGAGGAGCCTGGTGGGCTGCAGTCCATGGGGTCACAAAGAGTTGGATATGATTGAGCACTCACGGCGTGGCAGGGAGCTCAAAGCCAGCGCTCTGTGACAAGAGAGGTGTGGCTGGTGGGAGGTGGGAGGGAGGTTCAAGAGGAAGGGGACAGATGGATCCCTATGGCTGATTCATACTGATGTGTGGCAGAAACTAACACAGTATTGTAAAGCAATTATCATCCAATTAAAGATAAATTAAATTTTAAAAAAAGAACTGAGTTCAAAGTATGGTTTTTAACATTGAAAAATCTGAAGTTTGAGCTTTAAATGCTAGCTCCCTTCCTTAGCTAAGTGACCTTGAGCCAGTCCCGCAATCTTGGCATGCTTTGAAATGTCAGGATTCCTTGGTGGTGGTTCAGGTCCCCCTGCCCTGACCTCTCCGAGCTCCCCTCCATAGCACAGAGACTCCAGAAGCAGAGTCTGCTCCCACTTTGCATGATCAGTGTTCTTTGGACCTGTGTCTAAGCCAGCCTCACGCATCAGGGAGCGTCACTCACTCAGTTCCTACTCACACGTGGAACCTAGAATCAGGCTGTGAGGTAATGCCGAGAGTATGCGGACTGTATAAATTAATATGCTGATCTGCTCCACAGTGAGGTTCTTTCAGCTCTGATTTCTCCTTTTATGGCGTCTTTAGAGAAAGGAAGGGAGATTAGGAGGCACGTGCCTTCGGCTCGAAAGAGCTGGAGTTCAGCTTTTTGTTTTTGAGCAAGTTCTGTTGTTTGGGTTTGCTGAATCAGTGGCGGAAAACTGAGATTATTAGAAGGAAAAGGCTCTCATAAACCTCATAACCAGCCTCTTGCAGGAACAGACTCTTAGTGGGAGGTAAGAGAAGAGGGAATTAAGACCAAATAGAAAAGTCCCTCTAACTTGAACCACCAGAGTAGGCCTAGCGAAGATGACAAGGCTCCAATTCAGGGTGACCAGAGCTGAGATCAAGGTCCGGGTTCTGCAGCTCCCTGTCTACCCTAGGGGTCACCTTTGTTCCTACAGGAAGGGAGCTACGGGCGCACCTGTGTGGCTGGCGTTTACAGGATAAGCTCCTTGCCAGGCAGTCACTATGTCGCTGCAGCAGCTGGCCTTCTCTGGGCCTTGCTTTCTCCCGGGCCGTCTTGTCCTGACCTCGTCCCGGATCTCTTTTGTCAGCCTTGTTTTCAGCGCTTGGGATATCACTGCCTCTGTGCATCATGCTCTGCTCTTCATAACATTTTAGCTTTCCTAGTATGTTTTGTCTCCTTAAACTTTTTCAGTGTTCTATGCAGTTTCTTGTTTTCTTTCTTTTCTTCTTTCTTTTTTTCTCTTTGAGGGGGAGGGGGTCTCTGCTGCCTACCCAAACCCTTCCTTCTGCCTGGGCCTCCTTTAGATTTCTTTATTTTTTAACCCGGAAAAACTTCCATTCATCCTTCAAAACCCAGATTGAGTTTCATCACTCCTTGGCCTTCTCAGCTATTTTATTATTTTACCCCTGGGTTACATCTGTGCTTAGCACACATGTCCTGTTAAACTGATCACAGTACATTATTATATATTTAAGTGCCTTTTCCCTACCTAAAAATGTAACCTCATTGAAAACAAGTGCACTGTGCTAAGTCACTTCAGTCGTGTCCAACTCTTTGTGAAAAGGCTCTCATAAACCTCATAACCAGCCTCTTGCAGGAACAGACTCTTAGTGGGAGGTAAGAGAAGAGGGAATTAAGACCAAATAGAAAAGTCCCTCTAACTTGAACCACCAGAGTAGGCCTAGCGAAGATGACAAGGCTCCAATTCAGGGTGACCAGAGCTGAGATCAAGGTCCGGGTTCTGCAGCTCCCTGTCTACCCTAGGGGTCACCTTTGTTCCTACAGGAAGGGAGCTACGGGCGCGCCTGTGTGGCTGGCGTTTACAGGATAAGCTCCTTGCCAGGCAGTCACTGTGTCGCTGCAGCAGCTGGCCTTCTCTGGGCCTTGCTTTCTCCCGGGCCGTCTTGTCCTGACCTCGTCCCGGATCTCTTTTGTCAGCCTTGTTTTCAGCGCTTGGGATATCACTGCCTCTGTGCATCATGCTCTGCTCTTCATAACATTTTAGCTTTCCTAGTATGTTTTGTCTCCTTAAACTTTTTCAGTGTTCTATGCAGTTTCTTGTTTTCTTTCTTTTCTTCTTTCTTTTTTTCTCTTTGAGGGGGAGGGGGTCTCTGCTGCCTACCCAAACCCTTCCTTCTGCCTGGGCCTCCTTTAGATTTCTTTATTTTTTAACCCGGAAAAACTTCCATTCATCCTTCAAAACCCAGATTGAGTTTCATCACTCCTTGGCCTTCTCAGCTATTTTATTATTTTACCCCTGGGTTACATCTGTGCTTAGCACACATGTCCTGTTAAACTGATCACAGTACATTATTATATATTTAAGTGCCTTGTCCCTACCTAAAAATGTAACCTCATTGAAAACAAGTGCACTGTGCTAAGTCACTTCAGTCGTGTCCAACTCTTTGCGACCCCTGATCTGTAGCCTCTGTCCTTGGGATTATCCAGGCAAGAATACTGGAGCAGGTTGCCATTTCATCTTCCAGGGGATCTTCCTGATCCAGGGATTCAACCCACATCTCTTTACATCTACTGCATCGGCTGGAGGGTTCGTTACCACTGCTGCTGCTGCTATTGCTAAGTCACTTCAGTCGTGTCCGACTCTGTGCGACCCCCTAGACGGCAGCCCACCAGGCTCCCTCGTCTCTGGGATTCTCCAGGCAAGAACACTGGAGTGGGTTGCCATTTCCTTCTCCAAAGCCTGAAAGTGAAAAGTTAAAGTGAAGTTGCTCAGTCGTGTCCGACCCTCAGCGACCCCATGGACTGCAGCCCACCAGGCTCCTCCATCCATGGGATTTTCCAGGCAAGAGTACTGGAGTGGGGTGCCATTGCCTTCTCTATTGTTACCACTAGTGCCACGAAAATAAGAGCAATATATTATTTATCATCACATAGGCGTAAGGTACAGTGTTTAAGAGATGGATTGCTTAGATGAAAACCCCAGTACTAGCATTTGTAAGCTTGTAACTTGAGGCAAGTTCTTAACTTTTCTGTGCCTCAACTTCCTAATTTATACAATGTGAATAATTCAAGAGCCCACCTCCTAGGATGCTGTTAAACGGCAAAGATGTATGAAGCCATGTACTCAGTGGTTGCGGGCTGATCTGCTTTGTACTGTGAATCTTGACCAGGCTGTGTTTGCAGAGGAAGGGCACCATGACCTGCCTGCTAAGACTCATGGTAGGCTTGGCCCTTTGCTAGGATGGATCTTGTATCCGCACCTCATAGATGAGGAACCTAACACTCCTAGAGGTTCAGGAACATCTGGAAGGTCACTTTGAAGTTCCAGATATAGTAGAAGTCCTGGAACTGTGAGGACCAGAGAGTCTAAAATGTCGCCACCCTGAAGGTGAAAGTTTCTGGCCTCTCAAAACAAATCCTCAAGGGAGTGAGTGAGAGGAACCAGGACGTGTGGCCCTTTCCATGCAACACTGGAAGCTTGCTGTGCCACCTGCCCTCTGGAAGCCCTTGGCTGTGGTGCCCGCCCACCATCCCACCATGCAGGCCTACCTTTGTAGGAGAGGCAGCTGGTGTTTGGGCCTGAATGCACATCCAGAGACTCTTCCATAAGCTGTCCAAGGAGATTCACTCATGGAAATGGGACAGGAGGGCCTGCCCCAGGGCCCGAGGTTTCTAAGGTGGGTGTCCCGATCATAGCCTCACCATTTCTTTTGAGTGGGCCTCATTCTCTCCTGTTTCTTTTCTTTCCTCTTTTCTTCTCTTTCCCTTCTTTCTCTTCTTTTATTCTAGCCTCTCTTCTTTTCCCTCCCCTTCCCTCCTTTCTTTCTATTTACTTCAACTTATGGAATTTTATTCTACTTCTTTTAAAACAATGACCTAGTACCTTAATGTTTTCTAAAATTAGCATGCGTCCAGTGTGAAGAATTCAAACAATCCAGATGAAAGCTAGAAAGAAAGTTAAAAAAAATCACTCCAGATTCCACCACTGAGAATTAATTTGTGTTAACAGTAGGTAAACATTTTTCCAGGCATCTCTAATGCATCTCTCTCTCTCTCTCTCTCTCTCTTTCTCTCTCTCTCTCCCTTGCTCACACACACACACACACACACACACACATACAGAACGATGGATGAGTGGGTTGGTTGATGAATGTCCTGATAGAGAAACCAATAGATCAATTGACTGAAATGCTTTTTATAAAAAACGGAGCAGTAGATGTTATAGCAACATATAGTAAATTCCATTTTCTTCCTGGAGTTTAAAAATAACACAGCTGATGAGGTTTTACAGCTTGGGGAGTTTAAACAGAGAGGCCATTTGTGTTAGAGACTGTTGTAGGAAGTGTGAACTATCCGCGGTGTAAATGGTCAATCTAGTAATCAATCAGGTCAATCAGGTACACCTTCCTGGTCTCGGGTTTGTGGTCCTTTCCTTGCAGGCACTCTCTCAACCTCTGGAAACAAAAGAGGTGCAGTCTCAGCATCTGTATCTCTCCCTTCTCCAACCTCCCATTGAATTGCCCTCCATACAATGAAACATATTCCAGTTTCCAGACTCCCTCACCTGGCTCGCTGTGTCCCCTTCTGCCCCTGCCCTGAGGTGCTATCAGGGACAGACCCTGAAGGGCTGCAGACCCGCCCCTGGGTGCCCTATGGTGGTAGCCCTTTTGGCTAACTCCAACATACCCATCCCTACTTTCAGGACAGAAGTGCTGTGCCAGGCACCTATGTTGGAGGGAGCCCAGCCTCAGTTGTAAGCAGCACCGAAGAGGCCTTCCCCACCCCACATCACAGATAGGGGCCCAGGACACCAACTAGATGCCCCTGTCCTCATGGTGAATTCAGCTCCTGGGGTCTTTGATGTCAGACCCAACTAGACCCTCAGAGAAAGTCAAGTGCTGCGTCTCAGAAGTGTTTGCCATCCCCATTTGTTTGAGGCTCTCTGCTATCTTCCTTTCTCTGTCCACTTCTGCCCACAAAAGGGTCTTCAGAGAAACAGCCTTTGCCACACCCCCAAAAAGTTCCATTTCATCCATGCACCAGAGCCCTTGTGATTCTGGTCTTCTGTCATCGGAACTGGGAGCGAAGATGATTTCTTTTTTTGACAGAGCCTACCCTTCAATGACCTGCCTTGCCCACTCTACAAATTTCCTAGGGGTACTATAACAAAGGATCATAGACTTGATAGCTTGAAACAAGAGGAATTTATTCTCTTGTGAATTCAGAGGGTGGAGTCTGAAACCAAGATGTGGCTAGAGTTGACTCCTTCGGGGGCCCAGACCTCTCTCCTGACTCCTGGTGACTGCTGATAATCTGTGACTCTCCTACCCTGCATCCCCTACCCCTGCCTCTGTCTTCAAGTGGTGTCTTTCTGTGTGTGTCTGTGACTTTGACCTACCTCCACCTCTCTCATAGGAAAACTTGCCTTTGGATTTGTTGTTTAATTGCTAAGTTGTATTCGACTCTTCTGTGACCTCATGGACTGGAGCCCTCCAGGCTTCTCTGTCCATGGGATTTCCCAGGCAAGAATACTGGAGTGGGTTGCCATTTCCTTCTCTAGATTTAGGGTTACCCTATGTTCCCTTACCCTACTGCTCTCCACCCGGGTGCCCTTTCCCAATAAAATCTCTTGCTTTGTCAGCACATGTGTCTCCTTGGACAATTCATTTCCGAGTGTTAGACAAGAGCCCAGTTTCGGGCCCTGGAAGGGGTCCGCCTTTCTGCAACAAATGGCGACTCTGGCGGGACTTTTCTTCACTGAGACTGACATCCTGACCACTCGGGGTACTCAGGGGCCAGCTTGCCTGCCCATGGACCAGACCCAGCGGCCGCAACTGGGACCCTTTTGTCCCTGGTCTCCTCCTGACGTGGACAACTGGCCAGAGTGCCCCAACCGGTAAGGAAAAAGAGACTTTATTGACCTCTCTCCCCTTCCCTCTCTCTTTCCTCTTCTTAACCCTTCCTATCCTTCCCTGTTTTTCTAGTCCCCCAGTCCTTGACGCAGGAATCTGGTCGAAGGGCCCTCAGCCTGAGCTGAAGATTGGAGACTGATCACATCCTCTTGGCAGAGAACTCAAATTCTGGTTCTGGTCTGGTCTGATTTCTGGTGGGGCCGAGTTCCAGTTCTCCCTTCTCTGGAGGCCCAGGGAAAAGTCCCATAATGCCTGGGTATCTGCAGGTGGCAGGGGACATCTGTAAGGCCACCCCTTTCACCCCTCTCTCCCGCCTCCTCCCCCTTCTTCTTTCAACCTGGCTTCCTTTCCTCCCTTGAAATCTTTGATGTTAGTACTTGGATCTGAAGTTCTGTGTCACTACAGGAGGTTTTCTGAGACTGTATTTCTGCCTGCAATGTGGGAGACCTGGGTTCGATCCCTGGGTTGGGAAGATCCCCTGGAGAAGGAAATGGCAACCCACTCCAGTATTCTTGCTACTTTCTACTACTGAACCCTCTACTCCCTCCTGATTATCAAGAAACATTGACTGGGACGTCCCTGTGGTCCAGAGGTTAAGAAACTGCCTGCTAATGCAGCAGACACATGTTTGATCCCTGGTCTGAGAGGATTCCACATGCCACAGGGCAGCTAAGCCCAAGCGCCACTACTGAGCCCGAGCTCCACAACAAGAGACGCCACCACGATGAGAAGCCTACACGCCACCAGAGTAGCCCATGCCCCTCCCAAATAGAAAATCTTTTTTCGCGCTGCAGCTAGAGAAAGCCAAGGTACAGCAACAAAGACCCAGTGCAGCCATAAACAGATAACATAGATAAAACGTAAAAAAAAAGAAAAGTGTTGATTGCCTCTCCAAACATATATGAGCTGCCTCTCCAGACACACTAGCTTGGTGTCTGCTCAAAAAAAAGCTCACGTCCTTTATCCTTTGTGCCCTCCTTGACACCTAGCCCTGTGCTATAGGCTTATCTTTAGTTTCTTGCTGGATGTGTTAATTTAGGGAAAATAGTAAATGGTGGAAAAGTTTCTCTGGGCTTAGGGTAGGGGCATTATTTTCATACTCAAGGGGGAAAAAAAAGGCATGGAAATACTGAGTTTTACTGCAAGCATTCAAAACGATTTCTCATGCTTGCCTCTGTGGATTCTGTGTTCATATGTACAAGATCAGCCAAACAAATTGACCTCACTCACCAGAATCTTCAGGGCCATGGGAAGGATTTGAAAATAGTGTAGTATCGACGTCTGTTTCTCAGGTCTAACCCGTGAGAGCTGCCCAGGTGGGAGATGCCCTTTAGGTGTGATGGCAAGAAAGTGAGCCAAGAATTCTGAGTATGTACGTAGTCCTGAGGGAAAAGTGTGGAAAGAGGGGTGCAGACTTCACGAGGTAAAATATTCTAGGGGAAGAGCATGAGGCTTAAAATCCAAAGGAAAACTGCTGCCAAGTTTCTTCATCTTTATCCTTGACCTTCCTTAGTCTAGACGGGGTCTGTGACATCGGCTCTAAATATAGATGTTATTTCTCATTTCTGTAAGGTACATTTTTGTTCTGTTTCACTGCGCTCTGTGTGTGTGTGTGTGTGTAGGTAGGGTGAACAGGGACTGACTTTGAGTAGGGAGAAGTTGTGCCCTAGTAGTCTGTCAATAAGAAGGGTATTTTACATGTCAACACCTTCAGCCGGTGGAGGATGGGAAGCTAAAATACAGAAGCTAACACAGGGCCAAAGGTAACTAAGCAGCCTGTAGTAGGAGAGAGCTGAATTCTTTGATGGACCCCTTTCTTCAAACAGGAGAGCTAGTGCTGCCTAATGGCAGTTTTTTTTTTTTTTTCTCTCTTAATCTGGATTTGGTGATAAATCACACATAAGAAATCTGGAAGGAGGCAGGTTGTGGGCTTGCTCATTTAGAAACTCCACAGCATCAGTCCCTGGGATGTTTTCTCTGAGTTTCTAGTGACTTTTCCTTATTCGCAGGATGATTACCACAGCTCCCAGCATCAGCTTCAACACATAGATATCTGGGTCACGTGGAAGGGAAGAGATTTCTTGCACACTGTTCTCTATTTTGCTAGAGAAGAACATCTTTCTGAGATGTCTCCAAAGTGAAAGTGAAAGTCGCTCAGCCGTGTCTGACTCTTTGCGACCCCATGGACTGTTCAGTTCAGTTCAGTCACTCAGTCGTGTCCAACTCTTTGCGACCCCATGAATTGCAGCACGCCAGGCCTCCCTGTCCATCACCATCTCTCGGAGTTCACTCAGACTCACGTCCATCAAGTCCGTGATGCCATCCAGCCATCTCATCCTCTGTCGTCCCCTTCTCCTCCTGCCCCCAATCCCTCCCAGCATCAGAGTCTTTTCCAATGAGTCAACTCTTCGCATGAGGT
>SJYT01036210.1:0-55894 GCA_006410635.1 Cephalophus harveyi | reverse complement strand
AGCGGATGTTGGCAATTTGACCTCTGGTTCCTCTGCCTTTTCTAAAACCAGTTTGAACATCTGAAAGTTCACTTTTCACGTACTGCTGAAGCCTGGCTTGGAGAATTTTGAAAATTACTTTACTAGCGTGTGAGATGAGTGTAATTGTGCAGTAGTTTGAGCATTCTTTGGCATTGCATTTCTTTGGGATTGGAATGAAAACTGACCTTTTCCAGTCCTGTGGCCACTGCTGAGTCTTCCAAATTTGCTGGCATATTGAGTGCAGCACTTTCACAGAATCATCTTTCAGGATTTGAAATAGCTCCACTGGAATTCCATCACCTCCACTAGCTTTGTTCGTAGTGATGCTTTCTAAGGCCCACTTCACATTCCAGGATGTCTGGCTCTAGGTGAGTGATCACACCATCGTGATTATGTTGGTCATGAATATCTTTTTTGTACAGTTCTTCTGTGTATTCTTGCCACCTCTTCTTAATAACTTCTCCTTCTGTTAGGTCCATACCATTTCTGTCCTTTATCGATCCCATCTTTGCATGAAATGTTCCCTTGATATCTCTAATTTTCTTGAAGAGATCTCTAGTCTTTCCCATTCTTTTTTTTCCCTCTATTTCTTTGCATTGATCGCTGAGGAAGGCTTTCTTAACTCTCCTTGGTATTCTTTGGAACTCTGCATTCAGATGCTTATAACTTTCCTTTTCTCCTTTGTTTTTCACCTCTCTTCTTTTCACAGCTATTTGTAAGGCCTCCTCACAGCCTTTTTGCTTTTTTGCATTTCTTTTCCATGGGGATGGTCTTGATCCCTGTCTCCTGTACAATATCATGAACCTCCGTCCATAGTTCATCAGACACTCAGATCTATCAGATCTAGGCCTTTAAATCTATTTCTCACTTCCACTGTATAATCATAAGGGATTTGATTTAGGTCATACCTGAATGGTCTAGTGGTTTTACCTACTTTCTTCAATTTAAGTCTGAATTTGGCAATAAGGAGTTCATGATCTGAGCCACAGTCAGCTCCCGTCTTGTTTTTGCTGACTGTATAGAGCTTCTCCATCTTTGGCTGCAGAGAATATAATCAATCTGATTTCAGTGTTGACCATCTGGTGATGTCCATGAGTAGAGTCTTCTCTTGTGTTGTTGGAAGAGGGTGTTTGCTATGACTAGTGTGTTCTCTTGGCAAAACTCTATTAGCCTTTGCCCTGCTTCATTCCATACTCCAGGGCCAAATTCACCTGTTATTCCAGGTGTTTCTTGACTTCCTACTTTTGCATTCCAGTCCCCTATAATGAAAAGGACATCTTTTTGGGGTGTTAACTCTAAAAGGTCTGTAAGTCTTCATAGAACCTTTCAACTTCAGCTTCTTCAGCGTTACTGGTTGGGGCATAGACTTGGATTACTGTGATGTTGAATGGTTTGCCTTGGAAATGAACAGAGATCATTCTGTTGTTTTTGAGATTGCATCTAAGTACTGCATTTCAGACTCTTTTCTTGACCATGATGGCGACTCCATTTCTTCTGAGGGATTCCTGCCCACAGTAGTAGATATAATGATCATCTGAGTTAAATTTACCCATTCCGGTCCATTTTAGTTTGCTGATTCCTAGAATGTCAGCATTCACTCTTGCCATCTCTTGTTTGACCACTTCCAATTTGCCTTGATTCATGGACCTGACATTCCAGGTTCCTATGCAATATTGCTCTTTACAGCATCGGACCTTGCTTCTATCACCAGTCACATCCACAACTGGGTATTGTTTTTGTTTTGGCTCCATCCCTTCATTCTTTCTGGAGTTATTTCTCTACTGATCTCCAGTAGCATATTGGGCACCTACTGACCTGGGGAGTTCTTCTTTCAGTATCCTATCATTTTGTCTTTTCATACTGTTCATGGGGTTCTCAAGGCAAGAATACTGAAGTGGTTTGCCATTCCCTTCTCAAAGTGGCTACATTCTGTCAGACCTCTACACCATGACCTGCCCGCCTTCAGTGGCCCCACATGGCATAGCTTAGTTTCATTGAGTTATACAAGGCTGTGGTCCATGTGATTAGATTGACTAGTTTTCTCTGATTATACTTTCAATGTGTCTGCCCTCTGATGCCCTCTTGCAACACCTACCGTCTTACTTGGGTTTCTCTTAGCTTGGACGTGGGGTATCTCTTCAGGGCTGCTCCAGAAAAGCACAGCCGCTGCTCCTTACCTTGTAGGAGAGGTATCTCCTCATGGCCACCCCTCCTGACCTTGAACGTGGAGTAGCCCCTCTCGGCAGCTGATACTTGCACCAAAGATTCTTCCAGAGATGCAGTATTTTTAGGCTCAGGGACACTGAGGAAACTACAGTTGTTTAGCTGTTAAACTCAACTTTGGAGGGACAAAGTTTTATTCTGACTATGATTATGTATGAATGTGAAAGTAAAAATCACTCAGTCCTCTCCGACTCTTTGGGACCCCATAGACTATACAGTCCATGGAATTCTCCAGGCCAGAATACTGGAGTGGGTAGCCTTTCCCTTCACCAGTGGACCTTCCCAATCCAGGGATTGAACTCTTGTATTGCAGGCAGATTCTTTACCACCTGAGCTATCAGAGAAGCCAGTATTCGTATAAGTGCTTTATATTGCATCTGTCTAAATGTATGTCTCCTTTCAGATATATAAAATGAATAAATATCTCACTCTAATAAAAGCTAGTATTAGAGTTAGCTTTTTAATTCTTAAAGTTTACATTACAGTTCAATTCTTTGGAAACATATTAATTTGCCACAACCCCATAGGACAGACATTTAGTTATATATTCAGAAATAAACATTCAGTATCAATTTCAGTTCAGTCTCTCAGTCATGTCTGACTTTGCGACCCCATGGATTGCAGTACACCAGGCTTCCCTGTCTATCGCCAACTCCCAGAGTTTACCCAAACTCATGTCCATTGAGTCAGTGATGCCATCCAACCATCACATCCTCTGTCATCCCCTTCTTCTCCTGCATTCAATCTTTCCTAGAATCACGGTCTTTTCAAATGAGTCAGCTCTTTGCATCAGGTGGCCAAAGTGCTGGAGTTTCAACTTCAGCATCAGTCCCTCCAATGAACACCCAGGACTGATCTCCTTTAGGATGGACTGGTTGGATCTCCTGGCAGTCCAAGGGACTCTCAAGAGTCTTCTCCTACACCACAGTTCAAAAGCATCAATTCTTCAGTGCTCAGCTTTCTATATAATCCAACTCTCACATCCATCCACGACTACTGGAAAAACCATAGCTTTGACCTTTGTTGGTAAAGTAATGTCTCTGCTTTTTAAAATGCTGTCTAGGCTGGTCATAACTTTCCTTCCAAGGAGTAAGCGTCTTTTAATTTCATGGCTGCAATCACCATCTGCAGTGATTTTGGAACCTCCAAAAAATAAAGTCAGCCACAGTTTCCCCATCTATTTGCCATGAAGTGATGGAACCGGATGCCATGATCTTCGTTTTCTGAATGTTGAGCTTTAAGCCAACTTTTTCACTCATCTCTTTCATTTTCATCAAGAGGCTCTTTAGTTCTTCACTTTCTGCCATAAGGTGGTGTCACCTGCATATCCGCGGTTATTGATATTTCTCCTGGCAATCTTGATTCCAGCTTGTGCTTCATCCAGCCCAGGGTTTCTCATGATATACTCTGCATGTAAGTTAAATAAGCAGGGTGACAATACACAGCTTTGACGTACTCCTTTCCCTATTTTGAACCAGTCTGTTGTTCCATGTCCAGTTCTAACTGTTGCTTCCTGACCTGCATACAGATTTCTCCAGAGTCAGGTTAGGTGGTTTCCAATGAACACCCAGGACTGATCTCCTTTAGGATGGACTGGTTGGATCTCCTGGCAGTCCAAGGGACTCTCAAGAGTCTTCTCCTACACCACAGTTCAAAAGCATCAATTCTTCAGTGCTCAGCTTTCTATATAATCCAACTCTCACATCCATCCACGACTACTGGAAAAACCATAGCTTTGACCTTTGTTGGTAAAGTAATGTCTCTGCTTTTTAAAATGCTGTCTAGGCTGGTCATAACTTTCCTTCCAAGGAGTAAGCGTCTTTTAATTTCATGGCTGCAATCACCATCTGCAGTGATTTTGGAACCTCCAAAAAATAAAGTCAGCCACAGTTTCCCCATCTATTTGCCATGAAGTGATGGAACCGGATGCCATGATCTTCGTTTTCTGAATGTTGAGCTTTAAGCCAACTTTTTCACTCATCTCTTTCATTTTCATCAAGAGGCTCTTTAGTTCTTCACTTTCTGCCATAAGGTGGTGTCACCTGCATATCCGCGGTTATTGATATTTCTCCTGGCAATCTTGATTCCAGCTTGTGCTTCATCCAGCCCAGGGTTTCTCATGATATACTCTGCATGTAAGTTAAATAAGCAGGGTGACAATACACAGCTTTGACGTACTCCTTTCCCTATTTTGAACCAGTCTGTTGTTCCATGTCCAGTTCTAACTGTTGCTTCCTGACCTGCATACAGATTTCTCCAGAGTCAGGTCCAGTGGTCTGGTATTCCCATCTCTTGAAGAAATTTCCACAGATTGTTGTCATCCACACAGCCAAAGGCTTTGGCATTTTCAATAAAGCAGAAATAGATGTTTTTCTGGTACTCTCTTGCTTTTTCGATAATTCTATGGGTGTTGGCATTTTGATCTCTGGTTCCTCTGTCTTTTCTAAATCCATCTTGAACAACTGGAAGTTCGTGGCTCATGTACTGTTGAAGTCTGGCTTGAAGAATTTTGAGCATTACTTTACTAGCCTGTGAGATGAGTGCAATTGTGCGGTAGTTTGAGCATTCCTTGGCATTACCTTTCTTAGGGATAGGAATGAAAACTGACCTTTTCCAGTCCTGTGCCCACTGCTGAGTTTTCCAAATTTGCTGGCATATTGAGTGCAATACTTTCACAGCATCATCTTTTAGGATTTGAAATAGCTCAACTGGAATTCTATCACCTCCATTAGCTTTGTTGGTAGTGATGCTTCGTAAGGCCCACTTGACTTCGCATTCCAAGAATCTGGCTCTTAGGTGAGTGATCACACCATCATGGTTATCTGGGTTGCAAATATCTTTTTTGTACAGTTTTTCTGTGTTTTCTTGCCACCTCTTCTTAATAACTTCTGCTTCTGTTAGGTCCATACCATTTCTGTCCTTTATTGATCCCATCATTGCATGAGATTTTCTCTTGGTATCTCTAATTTTCTTGAAGAGATCTCTAGTCTTTTCCATTCTATTGTTTTCCTTTATTTCTTTGCACTGATAACTGAGGAAGGCTTTCTTATCTCTCCTTGCTATTCTTTGGAACTCCGCATTCAAATGAGTATATCTTTCCTTTTCTCCTCTCCTTTTTGCTTCTCTTCTTTTCACAGCTATAAAATAAACATATGTAATCTCAAATTGTATTCAGTGCCTTGCTAGAGTGGATGAATATTTCTGATTTAATGTGTATTTAACCATTTTTTTAGAACCTGGCCAGAGATCTGCTTATCATATTTATGTCTAGTTATGCTCTTGAACTGTGGTGTTGAAGAAGACTTTTGAGAGTCCCTTAAGTGGCGAGGAGATCCAACCAGTCCATCCTAAAGCAAATCAGTCCTGGGTGTTCATTGGAAGGCCTGATGTTGAAGCTGAAACTCCAATAGTTTGGCCACCTGATACGAAGAGCTGACTCATTGGAAAAGACCCTGATGCTGGGAAAGATTGAGGGCAGGAGGAGAAGGGACCGATAGAGGATGAGATGGTTGGATGGCATCACCAACTCAATGGACATGAGTTTGGGTAGACTCCGGAAGTTGGTGATGGACATGGAGCCCTGGCGTGCTGCGGTTCATGGGGTCGCAAACAGCTGGACACTGCTGAGCTACTGAACTGAACTTATTGCATATGGTTTCTCCCACTTAGATTTACTTGGTAGCTACCATCCCAAATTTATGTTTGAAGCTTATAGTTTTAGAAAAGAATAGCAATTTTTTCCCACAATTTTTATTGTTATTTAATCCCACAAAAGCAATCTTGAGAAAGAAGAATGGAACTGGAGGAATCAACCTGCCTGACTTCAGGCTCTACTACAAAGCCACAGTCATCAAGACAGTATGATACTGGAACAAAGACAGAAATATAGATCAATGGAACAAAATAGAAAGCCCAGAGATAAATCCATACACGTATGGACACCTTATCTTTGACAAAGGAGGCAAGAATATACAATGGAGAAAAGACAATCTCTTTAACAAGTGGTGCTGGGAAAATTGGTCAACCACTTGTAAAAGAATGAAACTAGAACACTTTCTAACACCATACACAAAAATAAACTCACAATGGATTAAAGATCTAAATGTAAGACCAGAAACTATAAAACTCCTAGAGGAGAACATAGGCAAAACACTCTCTGACATACATCAAAGCAGAATCCTCTATGACCCACCTCCAGAATATTGGAAATAAAAGCAAAAGTAAACAAATGGGACCTAATTAAGTGTAAAAGCTTCTGCACAACAAAGGAAACTCTAAGCAAGATGAAAAGACAGCCTTCAGAATGGGAGAAAATAATAGCAAATGAAGCAACTGACAAACAACTAATCTCAAAAATATACAAGCAATTCCTGCAACTCAATTCCAGAAAAATAAACGACCCAATCAAAAAATGGGCCACAGAACTAAACAGACCTTTCTCCAAGAAGACATATAGATGGCTAACCAAAACATGAAAAGATGCTCAACATCACTCATTATCAGAGAAATGCAAATCAAAACCACAATGAGGTACCATTTCATGCCAGTCAGAATGGCTGTGATCCAAAAGTCTGCAAGCAATAAATGCTGGAGAGGGTGTGGAGAAAAGGGAAGCCTCTTACACTTTTGGTGGGAATGGAAACTAGTA
The DNA here is from genome assembly GCA_006410635.1 of Cephalophus harveyi. Taxonomy (NCBI): domain Eukaryota; kingdom Metazoa; phylum Chordata; class Mammalia; order Artiodactyla; family Bovidae; genus Cephalophus; species Cephalophus harveyi. The sequence continues at coordinate 49,002 of SJYT01036210.1, read as the reverse complement.
CAGCCACTATGGAGAACAGTATGGAGATTCCTTAAAAAACTGGAAATAGAACTGCCTATGACCCAGCAATCCCACTGCTGGGCATACACACTGAGGAAACCAGAATTGAAAGAGACATATGTACCCCAATGTTCATCGCAACACTGTTTATAATAACCAGGACATGGAAGCAACCTAGATGTCCATCAGCAGATGAATGGATAAGAAAGCTGTGGTACATATACACAATGGAGTATTACTCAGCCATTAAAAAGAATACATTTGAATCAGTTCTAATGAGGTGGATGAAACTGGAGCCTATTATACAGAGTGAAGTAAGCCAGAAAGAAAAACACCAATACAGTATACTAATGCATATATATGGGATTTAGAAAGATGGTAATGATAACCCTGTATGGGAGACAGCAAAAGAGACACAGATGTATAGAACAGTCTTTTGGACTCTGTGGGAGAGGAAGAGGATGGGATGATTTGGGAGAATGGCATTGAAACATGTATAATATCATATATGAAACAAATCTCCAGTCCAGGTTCGATGCATGATACTAGATGCTTGGGGCTGGTGCACTGGAATGACCCAGAGGGATGATACAGGGAGGGAGATGGACGAGGGGTTCAGGATGGGGAACACGTGTACACCCGTGGCGGATTCATGTTGATGCATGGCAAAACCAATACAATGCTGTAAAGTAATTAGCCTCCAATTAAAATAAATTTTTAAAAGTTTTATAATATTTTCTACTAGTATATCTTTTTAGACAGTATTTGTTTTAATAACATTTTTCTGATTATGAAAGCAATATATGCATATGCTCACTGTAGAAAATTAGCAAAATACTTCGAGTATAAAAAAGATCATTGCTAGTCTTACTACTCAGATATCCCAACTGTGTGTGCAGGTGTGTGTATACACATATAGACAGTAATTTCTCAAACTACTTTGGTATCTTTGGTATCATACTGCATATACTGATCTAATTCTACTTTTTATTTCTCTTAAAAATATATTGCATAAGCCTTCCTTATACTTCTTATAATCCTCCTGTATGTGATTTTCTTTTTAATGGCCATCAAGGATTTTGAGGAATGAATGCAAGTTTAGCCAACCTACTGTATTGTAATTTTTAAAAAATAAAAATCCATTTTGATGACCAACCGAAGAACTTACTGCAGCCAGTCCTGGCCCTCTGGGTATTTTCTCTCAAACTTGAAATGTGAGATCATATGAAAAAATAGGAGCAGGAGTAGACCCCCAAAGTCAGTACCCGACCTTGATTCTGTGTGTTGACAGGAAACATTGCTGAGTGCTAGTGAGCCGTGAAGCTCCCCAGATTGTCGTATGTGTAATAGAACCTGGACCATTGTATAACCAGTAATGCTTCTTTGGCCATAAGTCGAAGACATCCTATTTACACTAGGGTCCTTTTTTCAATGGTGAATAGATTGCTTTTTTATTATAAACTTGGAAAGGAGAAGTAAAAGGGTTACTGAGTATGAGAGATGAATGAAGAAAAGCAGTAAATCCTGTGTGATCAGAGGGATAAGTCTCACAGTTCATCTGACATAAGAGATGGATTACAATGGCTCTGAAGTGAGGGACGGTTTACTTAGGAATTTAGCAGTAATTTGCATTTAAGGAATCCATTAGTGCCATCACATACACAGTTCCATCATGCGATGACTAACAGGAGTCTATAGTATTTGCTTATGACTTTACTGATTCTTATAAATTAGGACATTATAGTTTTGATTCATTCTTATTCAGGGATAACCTACTTTCCCAGGACTATTGGCTGATGTAACCCACACCAGCCATTATAAACAGCATAATGATGCTCTATCTTTTGACACTGTCTTGTGTGGCTTTCTCTTGTGGCTCATTCTGTCCTAGAAAAAGTATCTTCAAGGGGCAGTGCTAGAATTATTCCCTGCGCTCTGATCAACAGACATTTCTTCTGGAAATAACTAAGTCCATCAACTGTTCAGGTATTTAGCTCATGCAGAGACATTCATAAGAAATACAGGAGGTGAATTTTGCTCTTAAAAAAACAATCACATATTATTTTTTTGAAGGAGCACTATTGCTTATGACAATTTCTCCTGAACTCACAGTAATCTTTTGTTAAATGGCATTACCTATGTCTAGATTAGATATGGGGGGATATAGAATTCAGGAAACAAAGATACCTGTCTCAGAGGTGTGCAGACCTAGAAAAGGGCTTCCCTGGTGGCTCAGAGGTTAAAGCATCTGCCTGGAATGAGGGAGACCTGGGTTCGATCCCTGGGTTGGGAAGATCCCCTGGAGAAGGAAATGGCAACCCACTCCAGTACTCTTGCCTGGAGAATCCCATGGAGGGAGGAGCCTGGTAGGCTACAGTCCATGGGGTCGCAAAGCGAGTTCTCCTCTCTGCCTTCTCTTTCTTTTAGATACTCACATTGTTTGGGGGAATAAAACTGGAAATAAAACAGTCTTTATTCCCTGCCTTTTTCTGAAGATAAGGTTTTTGTTATTGTTTTATACTTCTAAAATCTGGACTTTTATTTATGAGTGGAATTTTAGGAATGATGATGTAATTTTCACTTAGCATTGCTCTAGGAATAATGAAATACCATTGTTATAGCTATTAGCAGTGATAAGAAAGAAACTTAGAAATATTTGAGCCAGTAAATATTTGGGAAACATAGTATATCCCATAAGACATGCATTTTTTTTCACATTTTAATACCTCTGAATCTGGATGCCTTGCAATTAATTGATGGCATCTTTAAATTAGCAGACTCTGAAGGGGAAAAAGATTTATTAACATTTTAAACAATTTATTCTGCTTATTTTTCCTCATAAAATATGATAACATCTTAAATGTGATTAAATATAATGCTGTGTTTTTAATTTGTCATAAATAAAAACAAAATTATCCAGTACTTTTAACTAGCATTCTAATACAGCAACATAGTCTCTGTCCCAAACTTCACTAGACAGAGAAAAACACATTTTCTTGGAATTATCTTCCACAAAAGGAAATTCAGAATCTCATCTCACCCATTTAAAAAGTCACTTTCTGAAATCTTACTAATTGAACATTGGACCAGGATGGATTAATTGATTCTATAGATAATCCCCCAAAACTCAATTTGTTCATTAGTATATTATTCCTAAGTATATTCCTAAAGCTTGATGGGTAACCAGATTAATTATTCTGTTACATATCTTTACCCTTCTCTTCTGATAGTCAATGAAATACAAGGACCCATATAATTTCTAACTGGATAACCACCCCTGGACAACAGGGAGCCTACTATGCTTTATGNTAAAGCTTGATGGGTAACCAGATTAATTATTCTGTTACATATCTTTACCCTTCTCTTCTGATAGTCAATGAAATACAAGGACCCATATAATTTCTAACTGGATAACCACCCCTGGACAACAGGGAGCCTACTATGCTTTATGTCTTTCTGTTGAATTCAAAATATTAGATTAGAGTATGGATATCTTACTAATATATGTGTGTGTGTGTGTGTGTGTGTGTAAGCACATACTTATTTAATTGCATTTTGTTCTTGTTGTTCAGTTGCTAAGTCATGTCGGACTCTTTGTGACCCTATGGGTTGTAACCCACCAGGCTCCTCTGTCCTCCACTATCTCCAGAAGTTTGCTCAAATTCATGTCCATTGTGTCGATGATGCTATCTAACCATCTCACCCTCTGCTGCCCCTGCTCCTTTTGCGTTCAGTCTTTCCCAGAACCAGGGTCTTTTCCAATGCGTTGGCTCTTCACATCAGGTGGCCAAAGTATTAGAGCTTCAGCTTCAGGATCAGTCCTTCCAATGAATATTCAGGGTTGGTTTCCTAAAATGACTTTGACTGGTACATTCCAAAACCACTACTAAGAAAACAAACATAAAATGTACATGCTGAAATTTCTTACTGGTTTGATGAAATAAGGAGGAAAGTTATTGGGGGTTTGCAAATTTATTTATAACATCATCTTTAAAAATACCCACTGACCTACATTTATGGAAAGAAAAGATAGTCAACTCCAAATGTAATTGTTATCTTGCCTGGTATTTATTAATAGACAGATGGCTGTTATCTTTGTTAAAATGCTCTGAGTTGACAGAATTTCATTTACATAAATGGGTAGAAAGTCCTTTTCTTACTTGTCCAACAAACTGGAGACAAAGTGCCTGCCAGTGTTTTAATTTCTTTTTCATGTTCTGGTTAGAGAGTGAGGAGAATGCTTTCACTCCACAGTGTCATGAATATGATAATCTATGGAAATCACGGAAAGCAGGTACTTAAGTTAAGCATATACTGTACTATGAGAATCCCTGATGAATTCAAGTCTCTTCTGTTTGGAGAAGATGTTGTTGCCTGTGAAGTGACAGACTGCCAGATGTTCATGGAGTAGCACGGTAATGGGCTCAGATCTGAGGCTCTTCCCCACCCCCACAGATGACAGCATTTACTTTAGGCTACAGAATGGGCTTGTCTTCATTCTTTAAGCACTAGTGTTTATATTTACTTCTCAACTATCAAATCTTCATTTCCTTAATTTTACTTACTTAAACATGCAGAGCTTAAAGTTGTATAACTATGTGAGCAATTCTTACTCTATAGAATGTATGCAGTCTAAATGTAAAATAATCTTCCATTATGTAAAACATGCTTAATCCATTGACTTCCCTTGTAAACACTGGGGAAAAAAGTTTATTGGAGGGAGGGAAAAATTAATTCTAGGGTAATAATAAGCACATAGCGAAATATGCTAAAGCACATGTAAGATAGTAATAGTAAAAACTGTAACACCCTGCTGGGATTTCTATAAAAATAATGATGTTGAAGATAAGAGCTAGTATTTATTAAGTGCCTAATATGTACAAAGCTCTGACTTTTTGTATATACTAAGTATAAATTATATAATCCTTACTACAGCCCAATGAAAAATTATTCCCATATTATGAATTAAGCAACTGAGACATGAAGGTTAAACAAAATTTGCCTAGGTCAAAAGCCTAGTAAATAATGGAACCAGGACTGGAAGCCAAGATCATGTCAAGGACTTCACTGTTTATCCTAAATATACTATATACTGCTACCCAATACCTTCATTCACTAAGAATATTCAATGAGTCAGCCAGAGTTCAAGGTTCTTGGAAAATATCAATGAACAAAATTGATAAACAACTTAACCTGGTAGTCTATACCTTCTAGAGAAGATAGAGAAAAAAAAAACATTAATTAGGTAATTTTAGGATTATTATTATAAGTGAGATATACAGGGTGTGATTTGGAGGGCCTACTTTAAGTATAAGGCTCTAGGAATTTATAAGACTTGAGAAAAGCAAGAAGACCAGTATGGCAGCAATATAGCGAATTAAGAAAACAGAACTGAAGAAATAGTGAGAGACCAGATAAATCTGCAGTTGTTGTGAAGCTTCTATATTTTATTTTAAGGACACTGGGAAATCACTGGAGAATTTTAAGCTTTTCTTCCAAAGAGCAAGGGTCTTTTAATTTCATGGTTGCAGTCACCATCTGCAGTGATTTTGGAGCCCAAGAAAATAAAAGTGTCTCACTCTTTCCATTGTTTCCCCATCTATTTGCGTGAAGTTATGGGACTGGATGCCACGATCTTAGTTTTTTTGAATGTTGAGTTTTAAGCCAACTTTTTCACTCTCCTTTTTCACTTTCATCAAGAGACTCTTCAGTTCCTCTTCACTTTCTGCCATAAGGGTGGTGTCATCTGCATATCTGCGATTATTGATATTTCTCCCAGCAATCTTGATTCCAGCTGGGGCTTCATCCAGCCTGGCATTTCTCATGATGAACTCTGCATATAAGTTAAATAAGTGGGGTGACAATACTCAGCCTTGACATACTCCTTTCCCTATTTGGAACCAGTCTGTTGTTCTATGTCCGGTTCTAATTGTTGCTTCTTGACCTGTATACAGGTTTCTCAGGAGGTAGGTAAGGTGATCTGGTATTCCCATCTCTTGAAGAATTTTCCACAGTTTGTTGTCATCTACACAGTCAAAGGCTTTGGTGCAATCAATAAACCATATTGTGTGTTAATAGAAATGATATTTTTTAAAAATGAGATTGAATCACAGGATGAGCATAGATGAAAATTACAGAAGCAAATTCCTTCAGATCATCAGGTGTATATGAGAGATAGAGCCCTCGTTGAATTGTTGGAAAGAACCAGGATGCTTCCCATCTTAATTGAAGAAAAGATGAAGGATTATAGTACAAATGAGGTAGATTTATAAGATTCAGAATAGAAAAATTGCTTCAAATATTTTAACCAATAATGTAATGATTTTTAATTAAGACTATCAACTAACAATGAGAAGGAGTGGCAGTTTAGATTTGAGAAGAAAGAAGGAGGTATAAAAATGTCATTTTGTAATGAGAAAGCCCCAGGTTAACAGTGGTAACATACCAAGGCTTATTGGACAGGACTGAGTGCCCAGCTGGGGACAAGGAGCAGTTATATTCTCTATCCATATATAGTTTTCAAGTGTAAACATAAGATAACTGGGTATTTGGGTTAAATACAGGCAAAAATTTTGCTTGATGCATTCAACAAAGGGTTAGAAGTTGTTGTCTGATAGGATTAGACCTTAAACAAATGGTTAGATAAATATATATCAATGAAAATTGTGATAAATGTATGTATTTATAGTATTATTTATTTATGTTTAATCCTATTACATGAAAAACTACTACAGACTACTAAAAATGTCAAAAACCTTGCAGAAGTTTTAGGTGAAATGGCAGCCAAAAAGTTTGGGAAGAACATGGTCAATGTAGAAGGCAATGGGGTTAAGCTGGAGTTGGAAGACCAAGGTCTGAGTTTGCTCTGCTACCTACTGTTATGTGGCCTTGGGCATTAAGTGTTTGCCACATCAGTGGGCTTCAAGTTTCATCAGTATTATAATAATTATGATAGAAATTGAGATAATATACAAAAACAATTTCTAAAACTTTAAGATCTATAACCATGCTATTTGGTTTTAGAATTTGGTACTAATTCTTCTTGGGACATGTGATATTCAACAACTGGTTGATGTCTGGTGAAGCTCAGATAATTAGGTAACTAATAGGTGATTTCTTTGCTGTCTTCATTTTGTGGTATTAGTCAATGCCAAGCATTAGGCTCATCTTTAGGCCCAAGGGCTGGGGAAGGGGATAAAAAGAACCACAGCATGGACTACACAACCATTTTGCCTTTGTAAAGGCCACAGAATCAACTGGATTGTACCTTCAGGGATATTTGACCTAATGTGATAATTCCCTAGGTTCATAATTGTTTTAAGTAAATTTTCAATGAAATAATGATTTTTATAACTATGATATATAGAATATTTTATTGTTTGATATTTTTATGAAGAAGATGTCAGGCGAGTGTATGCTCCTCGGTTTTTGTCTTGTCACAACAAAGATTTGGAGTGACGGACATTAAAGCCCCCTCGGCGTGTCACAGCTCTCGGGTCTTGGATAGACCGTGTTATATAGCTCTCAGGTCTCGAATGGACCGTGTTATAGCTCTTTGACAAATCAATGTTACAGCTCAGTGTTACAGCTCTATTTTATATAGAAGATAGCAGGAAAATCCATCTTCGAGGTGTGAGGGCACGTCGATCCAAAGATGCGAAGAGAAGAGCACCCCAGCGCGCGGGAGAGAGAGAGAGAGAGAGCCCTTTGGCTCCTCTTTTTATATGTTTTTTTTCTTCCCCCAGGCCTGCCCTATGTAAATTGGGCTTAGTCAGGAGTGCTGTTCTACCTGAAGTCCTCACTTCGGTCCTCGGACCTTCCTTTGACCTTCTTCCGTTCTATTTTCGCGGGCTTTTCTCTTCCTTGTCTTTTAACCACCGCCATTTTGGACTCCTTTCCCCTATTCTAACTGCCTAACAAAGAGAATCGGAGAAGGCAATGGCACCCCACTCCAGTACTCTTGCCTAGAAAATCCCATGGATGGAGGAGCCTGGTAGGCTGCAGTCCATGGGGTCGCTAGAAGTCGGATGCGACTGAGCGACTTCACTTTCACTTTTCGCTTTCACACAATGGAGAAGGAAATGGCAACCCACTCCAGTGTTCTTGCCTGGAGAATCCCAGGGACAGGGGAGCCTGTTGGGCTCCTGTCTATGGGGTCGCACAGAGTCGGACACGACTGAAGCGACTTAGCAGCAGCAGCAGCAACAAAGAGAATGAAATAGTGGGTCATTACTATTTTCTTATTAAAAACTTAAAGCAAAGAACCTGGAAAATACACAGAAATTATTTGTATTGAGCTCTAAGCCTACAATACCTTATTACTTATTCAGCTATAGGATGTTTTCACAATTCAAAGTAAATGTTATTACCAGGGATTGGTTTATGCAATACTATGGACCAGGCCAAATATCATGCATGTATCTGGTCATTAAGTGTTGGATCAATCCCACTCTTGCCAAACATTGTGCATAGAGGGAATCTTTTTGAATATTTTGTACAAAAGTGTTCAGGCTAGATCACGTGTTGTCATCATTAAACTGTGACCACTTAAGGTTAGCTGAAATTACTTGTCAGTATAGTTTTCTGTCAATTTTAATCCTTCATTCATTCTTCAGATATTTAATTAATGCCAGTTAGATGCAAAGAATTAAGAGGAATGATGAAGAATCAGCATGTTCTCAAAATGTTTATGATCTATACAGAAAAAAGAAAATGCACAAATAATAGTATTATAGTTTAGAAAGTGATGTGTGAGAGAGACAGGGGAAAATCCAAATCTGTGGGACGATGACTGCCTTCAGCAGTGAGCCAGGTCTGGATGCAAGTCTGATGTTACAGACGGACGTTAGCTAGTGTATTCTAACCTGCATGGAGAATCTGTTGTTTATAGAGCCCTTTGCCACACATGTAAAAGATTCTTTCCCTCTGTTAAATACTTCCTACCAGCATGGTAATTAATTATGTTACAAAATTCTTTTCCTTTCAACTAAAAACTTGCACTTATTTTCATTTTCTCTCCAATATAAACCTCCTGCTTAGCATAGAAACCCTAAAAATTGACTTTCAAAATGATGATCATTTTTTTCAATATATCCTGAAATGTAACCACAATAGGGTTTTTGATTGAATCGACATGGAATACTTTATATCTTGTGCCACACTTTGAGGTAAGAAGGTTTTTAAAGCTGTCATCCAGGTGTTTCCATGTAGGAAAATATTAGGTATTGTAGTATATAAATCTGAAAAAGATGGATTAATCTTCTAATGTGGCTCCAAATATAGCCTGAGACCTGAGTGCCTTTTTTCATATATATAGCAGTCCCATTTTCTTCATCACTCCACTTTTCTGTTTTCCTTTACTTCTATCCCATTGTATGAAATAATTTTTATTCCATTTTCCCTCATTGGTTTTTGCCCTTGACATTCTATGCAATATTTTGCCATGAAAGCAGTGGCATTTTGAAGGTGGATTTCAAAACATATTATTGCATCCAGGTCCTCCTAAAGCACTGGAAGAACTATAGCTCAGGAAGTTTTTCTTCATGTGTAGTTTTTTGTGACATTTTTATAATTCAGCATACTCACTTCATCTTTATATTGTTTGCTATATTGAGCGTAAATCATATTTATACTCAATATATTAAAATAAGACTTGAGTTCTAGGCTGCTTTATAGTTTATAAAACAGTAAAAGCTCTATTTTAATAATCTATTAGTGCCTTTCTATTTCAAACAATTGTGAAGAGTGAGGAGGTAAGAGTGATCATTATTATTTCTTTTTTACATAGATAATAACTGAGGCTCACAGAGAAGGCAAGTGACTTGTCTTAGAGACTAAGTGTCTTAGTCTCTGCATCCAGGATGAGTGACCATTCTGTATATTGCACTGTTTTAGTGTTATAGGAGGTTCTGTTTTCTTTGGGGCTTCCCATATGGTGCAGCAGTAAAGAATCCACCTGCCAATGCAGGAGAAGCAAGAGACACAGGTTCAATTCCTAGTTCAGGATCTCTTGGAGTAGGAAACGGCAACCTACTGCAATGTTCTCGCCTGGAAAATTCCGTGGGCAGAGGAGCCTGGCAGGCTTATAGTCCATGGGGTTACAAAGAGTCAGACACGACTGAGCACACATACACACACACGATTATCTTCTTTTAGCAACCTAAAACTTCCAATATACACAAATGCAATCACAAGTGTATCTACATTTTATTCTTACTTACTTGGCAAGTTCATGCCCAGTATCATTTATATCTACTTCTAAATGTGCAAGGTTGATTTTGTAGACAGTGTGTCTCAGGTGACTTTGTAAGTAAACATCAAACTTTGTAAAGATAATTGCAGTGTAGTGTTAGTTGTGATCTGTAGGAATTTCCCAATTTATACAGATTATTTATAGCTTTCTTTGTAAAAAATGTTTTCTTTCTGTTAATTATCCATACAGACTTCATTACTTAATGAGATAAAATAGCAATGCTATATGTGGTTGTACCGATGAAGCCTAAAGCAGTGTAAGAACTCATCCAGCCTCAGGAGTTTGGTAAATATTAGCTACACTATCCATATTTTTACTACTTAAATAAGATTCAAAATGTTCTATCATTAAGTTAGAGGGAAAGAGTTATATAAGTTATGACTCAATCCGACATTTCCTCCACAGACTATGTGTTGCTACCTGGGCATAAACCCTGAGGATTTCCAACTGAATTTGAAAACAAAACAAAATGTGACACTGGAAGGAATATTAAATATCATCTGGTCCAACCTCCTCATTTTATAGATGAGAAAACCGAGAAAGTCACTGCACTGTCAGAGGTCACAAAAAGAGCTGGTAGCAAGGTTACAATTGGAGCCACATCTCCTAACTCTCAAGAAAGTACTGTTTGCAATATATCACATTGTCTCCCCCCAAAAGATGCCTCCCATGGGGTGCTGCATCTTGAGAATGAAGTATATTAAATTCATATTTGGCTGCTAATCATTTTCTCAGCAGCTGTATGGTATTTCATTAACCACTGCATGTAACATTCTGGCCTTTCACCTGTATTAACTTGGGCTCATTAAGCTTGAGGCCAGTAATAAAAAGGACTCAACTAATACAGATATTTTGCATCGCATGTGTTCAGCATTCTTTTGAGGCATTTTTCTCTTCACAGTTGGTGGAATAAGAAACATAAGAAGCATAGATTTCAAGGAACGGAATATGTGTGTGGTATTCGTCTTTACATCAATCAAAAAATGGAGTAAATACTCATTTAATAAGCTTTGTAAGGACTACAAAGAGGTATGAGTGACAGCACAGCACAGAGTCTAGCATCTGGCAGACTGGGAATTGAATCCTGGATCTGCTGTTGATTAACAAGCAAGAACTGGAGCAAGTTATTCAGCCTTTGCAACCCTCAGTTTTCTCAACTATAAGTGGGGACAAGAACAATACCCACCTCATGGGTTTTCAGTGAAGAAGAGTTGATGTACTCCTGCACTTTGCAAAGGGCTTGTTGTGAGGGATGCTAGATAAATATGTTGATTTTGAGGAAGATAAAACAATGATGGTACAATTGCTTCCTGTATAGAACTTACAGTCACCTCTCACTAGAGCTATTGTTGAGAAAGCTGGTTTTCCCGTCTTCTCCCTCTACTTCATCACCAGTACAGAGCACAAGCAGAAGTTCTCCAGCGTGCACGGAAAGGAAGTGGAATCCTATTTTGTCCCTCCCAGATTCCCTGCCCACATTGTTTTATGTTCATTTTCATGAGGATGTAACTCTTCTGTAGCTTACAACCTGTGCAGTCACCCGTTAACACAGTTCCCACATGATTTTGAAAACGCTTGAGACTCTGATTGAGTGGAGGAGGGTGAGAGAGAAGAGGTCACTTGCAGGGAGATAATGGCACCCCACTCCAGCACTCTTGCCTGGAAAATCCCATGGACGGGGGAGCCTGGTGGGCCGCAGTCCACGGGGTCGCTAAGAGTCGGACACGACTGAGCGACTTCACTTTCACTTTTCACTTTCTTGCATTGGAGAAGGAAATGGCCACCCACTCCAGTGTTCTTGCCTGGAGAATCCCAGGACGGGGGAGCCTCATGGGCTGCCGACTATGGGGTCCCACAGAGTCGGACACGACTGAAGCAACTTAGCAGCAGCAGCAGCAGCAAGCAGTAAAAAGGTAAAAGCAGAAGTTTGTCCGAGAGTTCTGTGTCAGAAAGGATGAAAGCGAGGTGGTTTTAGGCAGCAGTCATTGTCAGAGCAGGGGCGCACCAGTTGGTGAGTTGTGAGGGAGAGAAGACCCATGTGAATTCTTGGGGTTGGTATGTGTAGTCACTATTCACAGAGTCGGACACGACTGAAGCAACTTAGCAGCAGCAGCAGCAGCAAGCAGTAAAAAGGTAAAAGCAGAAGTTTGTCCGAGAGTTCTGTGTCAGAAAGGATGAAAGCGAGGTGGTTTTAGGCAGCAGTCATTGTCAGAGCAGGGGCGCACCAGTTGGTGAGTTGTGAGGGAGAGAAGACCCATGTGAATTCTTGGGGTTGGTATGTGTAGTCACTATTGGGCCTCTATTTTTCAGAGTATACATTATTTAAAAGATATATTCCTGTGTATAAAAATTCATTATTTTGATTGATTTTGCTCTTCGTTTCCTTTTCTTGTCCTTGCCCCCTTCCTTTACTTCCTCACTCCATTCCGCTCTTTCTTTCATGTTTTTTTTTTTTTTTTCTTTTTCTTTCTATTTAAATTTTTTTCCAGTGCTCTGGAATCCAATATACTTATTGAGCTCACCATCTCCAACATTCTGGATCATTCTCCTCTTTATGCCACAAGCATTCTCCCAACAATTCATCCTTCTGTCTGCCGCCACAAGGACCTGATTACATAAAAGTATANTTTTTTTTTTTTTTTTTCTTTTTCTTTCTATTTAAATTTTTTTCCAGTGCTCTGGAATCCAATATACTTATTGAGCTCACCATCTCCAACATTCTGGATCATTCTCCTCTTTATGCCACAAGCATTCTCCCAACAATTCATCCTTCTGTCTGCCGCCACAAGGACCTGATTACATAAAAGTATATCAGGGTACGTGTTTCCCTACACCATGAAGAATAAAAATTCAAACCACCTTGCCCTAAATTCAGAGCCCTCCGTAGATTTCCCGGCTTCACCTGCTACTGTTCTTCAGGTATTTACTATGTTTAGGTTGTCTAAGAATGAGTTCACCTGTAGTCTCTTACCTTTTCATCCCTTTACTCAACCATTCCTTTCTCTTTTTTCCCCTTTTCTAGCACCAATGGCACCCCACTCCAGTACTCTTGCCTGGAAAATCCCATGGATGGAGAAGCCTGGTGGGCTGCAGTCCATGGGGTCGCAAAGAGTCGGACTCGACTGAGCAACTTCACTTTTACTTTTCACTTTCATGCACTGGAGAAGGAAATGGCAACCCACTCCAGTATTCTTGCCTGGAGAATCCCAGGGACGGGGGAGCCTGATGGGCTGCCGTCTATGGGGTCACACAGAGTCGGACACGACTGAAGTGACTCAGCAGCAGTAGCAGCAGCAGCAGCACCACATGCTATTTCTCCTTTTTATAATCTTTCTTCACAGTTTGAATTCCTCCTTTACTAGAAAGTCTTTAATCTCTTGCGTGCCTGCTACATGCATGCTCAGTTTCTCAGTTATGTCCGACTCTTTTGTCACCCCATGGACTTAGCCCTCCTCTGTCCATGGCTGGAGTGGGTTGCCATTTCCTAGCTCCAGGGGATCTTCCTGACTCACAGATAGAACCCATGTCTCCTGCATCTCCTGCATTAGCAGGCAGATTCTTTACCACTGCACTGCCTGGGAAGCTCTTAGTTGAAATAAAGTGCTCATTAGACCAGGATTATGTCAAACTGTGTACCTCTTCCTCGGCTTATCTCTTTCCTCCTTATAATTATCTACATGACCCAGATGTCAGCTAAGATCACCCAATCCCATCCTCTGGATTTTGCTACAAAATTCCTAGAGGTTGTGTTCTCTACATCACTTTTGGCAATAAATTCTTACTCCCACTGATTTCTGAATCTCCCTCAAATCTCACCTCTCATTAGTCTCTATTCTTGAGGCCAACCTCAAGAATTCTCTAATCCAACCATGAAACTGAATCCTATTTTCCTGACTTTCTACCAGATTTCTCTCCAGGGCAGGTAAGTGGGTAGGAGATGTTATTAAAGTTTTAGGGGTTCATTGAGGAGGATTTGGGCTGTAGCAATAGAAACAGCTTAAAGTTGAATATTAGCTCTTTCTCTTTATGAAAGTCCTCCAGCCATCACAGAATCAGGTTCTGCTCCCTCTCTCTGTCTCTCTTTTCCTTCTCTTAATGATCTATCCTCTTCCCTCTCTTCTCTCCTTTCTTCCCCCTCTGCTTCAGATTCTTCTGCATTTCTCATGCATAGTGGTTTGGACATCTCTTTGGTTTCATTTATTTTCAATCACTACATCAGGACTTAATCTCCTGAACTCCAAGCTAAAGATATTGCTTTAAAAGTTATCACTTTAAGCAATAAGTTTGTTTCTTTAGAGAAATCTGCTGTACATCATTTAAATAATATGTCAATATAAAACAGTAATGATCTTACCTCAGTTCTATCAAATATGAGTCAGTCTTCCTCATAGGCCATAAGCTGCTTTTGGAAAGAGCCACATCCTCATTGTCTTTGTGGCTCCAGCACCTGCACAATCTTTGGCCAAAAGCAAGTCTTTCCTCCTTCACCCTTTTCTGGCATTCCATTCATGTTAGATTTTCTTCTCTTGATTGGCATTCTTCTTAACATACATCCCAGTGTCATCACTTCACAACAAAACATGCTCTGCTTGCCCTTCACTGAAGAAGCTCCACACTCTCTTATATCTTATTAAACACAGAGCAGAGGGTCAGCAGCCTCTTGGCCCCCCAGCGCTTCTTCCAAAATGTTACTCTTCTCCCCCTGGTATTTCGTTTACTTGGAAGATTTTCTTTCCCTTTCCTAACCCTCGTATCTCTGTCTTCACTACTCGTCAATCAACTTTCGCTTTATCCTTCAGAACTTAGCTCTAATGTCATTTCCTCTAGAAAAGTTTCACGCTCTCAGCCTGGGTTAGGTGCACATTGTCATTGCTCATCTGACATCTGAGGTCACCTCTGCCACAGCCTTTGTCTTGGCGTACTGCTGTTGTTATTAACTACAGGTTCTTTAAGATGACAGATTGTTTTTTATATATAAAGTAAGTGTCTTGCACTGTTTTTTTTTTAATTTGTGAATCACAGATGTTGTGTAAGTATATATAATTTTTAATTTTAAAAGAACCTATTTCTGTAAGTTAATTCCTTTCTGAAAGTAATTGTTTGGATTGTCTGACATTTCAAACAACCAGCAGGATTTTAACTTGCATTCAAGATATTCATGCATGCATTCATTCAGCAATTTTTCAAGTCTGAAAAACTTATTGAGAAAAAAAAAAGAAAAGAAAACTAAGCATCAAGCCAAAAACAAGGCGGAAGAAAATACATTGAGTAGCTAGATCAAAAACTAACCAGGACCTCAAATAGGGAAGATGAAGTCAGAGGCTAATAATGATACGACAGTGGCATAAATGCAAGGATAGAAGTATCCAGAGTGCTTTGCAACACTTTGAGGGGCTCTTAATACTGGGGAGAGTGGGGAGTCAGTAGAGGACATTATTAAGATCCTGTGAATACTGAATTGAGACAAAACACCAAATGGACATGTCCCAGGTTAAAATCACAGGGTGGGCTCATTCCTAACATGAGCAAACATGGTCATACAGAGCATGGTACACAGTGCAATGTAAGTAGTTAAAGCTTGTGGGAATAAATTGGCAGGGATGAACTTTACAAATGTTATTCCATTTAATGCTTATACCAACATCGTGAGTTAGATATTATCATTCTCATTTCATTGATAAGGAAAATTAGTAGCAGAATGGTTAAGTAATTGGCACATAGTCACATAGCTAATGGATGTAAAAGTGTGATTTTAATGCAAATTTGACTTATAAATCAGTATCCTAACCACTATGCAAATGTTGCCTTTCTGCTTTCACTATGAAGCATGAGTTATCATTGCTTTTGACTGCCATAGACATCAAATTTTTGATCATAAGTTGTCCACTTAAATTTATCAGGTTAAACTAATGGTTACATTTCACTGATATCATATATCTTGCATGTCCAGCCCCAGTGTCCCAATTTGTACCACTGGGCACCATATAGTATTATGATAACATAATGTACAGATGGTCCTCTATCTTTCTCCTTATTGTTTTCCACTGTCCAAATTTGATAATATCATGAAAAATTGCTTACTATTATATCAGTGATAAAGTATTACAAGCCAGTTATTCGTGGGGAAAATCCAAGTTTCTAAATGTAAGCCACATTAAAGCAGATTATGGAATAAAATGCAGGATCAAATGTAAGCAATTAATTGCTGTCATAATTGAAGGAAGGGAAGAAGAAAAATTAATGGATTCAGACAGAACAAAACAGACCTCTCATTTCTGTTTCCCATACTTTCTTGCATCACACCAAGCACATAGTGATTTAATTAGGGTGTGTTAGGAACACACTAAGAGAACCCAGGCTCCCAATCATTGTGCTCCTACATTTTTATTTTAGGCATCCAAAAGTACTCCCTTGCCTTTCTGAATTTTGTTAAAGATTAAGTCTTGGAAGGTTTATTGTCTTCACTTTTTGTTTTGTTGATCATTTGATTGAGATTAAAGAGTTTTCCAAGGATCTTCATATACAATGCCTTTAGATAACAACAAAACTAGATATGCTTGATATATAATTCAGTATGACACTAGCCCTAATGAATGATAAGACACACTTATAAAATTACTAGCAGTGATAATTACACATATTACATATAGAAATTATTCAACCTTTAATGAGGCAAGGGACAGTTGCTTGTGCAGAATAGACATTTGATATTGTATATGTTGAATAAATGACAAAAGATAGTGTAACTAAGTTGTATGTGAACGTTTTTGTAAAAAAATTAATTCTTAGTCATGAAGCATACTATATCATTTACACTTAATTTATTCTTCAATCTGTCAGTGTGTATACACACACACACTATATATATATATATACACACAGACATATATATATATATGGATTTCAGGTTTATACTGAGTGCAAAATATATATGCAGTTTGTAACACACACATATATATTGCACTCAGTGTGTGTATATATATGTGTGTGTGTGTGTTTTAACAGCATATGAAATATATATATTTATATCACACTCAGTATAAACTTGAAATCATTTTGTCTTTTAACTTATTACCATTTGGTTATAAAAGAAATTACCTTTCTTGCCCTCATTGTTTCAAATCAGGTAAGAGGGTATGATTAAAAAATAGAGTTGATCTTTTACAGCACTGTGCTGCTGTTACTGCTGCTGCTAAGTCGCTTCAGTCGTGTCCGACTCTGTGCGACCCCATAGACGGCAGCCCACCAGGCTCCCCCGTCCCTGGGATTCTCCAGGCAAGAGCACTGGTGTGGGTTGCCATTTCCTTCTCCAATGCATGAAAGTGAGAAGTGAAAGTGAAATCGCTCAGTCGTGTCCGACACCCCCCAGGCTCCTCCTTCCATGAGATTTTCCAAGCAAGAGTACTGGAGTGGGGTGCCATTTCTTTCTCTGTTCAGCACTGTAGACTAATGCTATTAGCCAACTTCCTGCCATTCTCATAAAAAATATGCAGTTTAAACTGGGAGATACTAGCGCATGCTTCTATTAGAAACAAGAACCCTCTTCTACTTCATAATATGCTCAATTACCTTTAGATTGATCCATGAATAAATTATAATCCAAATAGACTTCTTTACCTTAAAGCTTTGCTGGCTTAAGGTATCCTTGTTGATTCATTATGTTGTCACTTTTCTATCGGCAATATAATGCTTTTAATATCTGGATAGAGACAGTTTTAGTGTGAGATACTGTTATCTTTAAATGAGTAGGATTTAGCTTTTCTGGTGAGGACAATTTCATCAATGATGAATCCCTGGAGAAACTATTGAAACAAAAATCACACCATTTCTGAGCTTTGTTCAGCTCATCAATTACAAAGCAGCTTTTGAGAGTCCTAAAGAACTTTTTCTTTTGTTTAAGAAATATAGCATGACGCTCAAACCTCGCACTTGGAGTTACCGCAGGCTACAACTTTTTCTGCAAGAAAATAATGAATGAAGAGGAAAAGCTCCTGCTGCTGGCTCTGTCAGGGCCTGCTGCTTCTCCTCCTGCAATAGGAAATCAATTAACTGTATGTTCGGGCAGAGATTTGAGCTAAATGCTTTATTAATCATCACTGATTGCACACATATACAGTGGCCCACTATGCCTTCAACTTCACTCTTTTTTTTTTTTTTTGCTCTGGTTTGTCCCTTTGGCAAGATCTAAACCCAGACATATGCCTAAGTGTAATAGATGGTCCTCAGATGCAAGGGGCAATTGATCTTTTTTATTTTCAGAAAACTTAACTTTTCAAATGTTCAGTTCTAGGCTATCTTAGAGGCATTTAAATATGAGCAACATAGTAATAATTTTTTTAAAGCACTGAGATTTCTTATACTAATGCAGAAAGCAAAATGACTATGGCAACCTTGAAGTTTTGGAAGCTGCTCCTACAACACTTCAGTCTCCATATGGCAGTGAGAAACTACATGCAAATAGACCTCATTGATTTGGAGATAAATGGCAGAACATCAAAGGGGCAGTCAGTGATCTGTGTGGATGTGCTGTCAACTTAAAGAAAACTTTGACAAGAGTTTTCTTTCTTTTCCACTGTTTTCTTCAACCAACACGCAGAAAAAATCCTGTAAAAATCTTTATGTTAAATTGAGAACCTCTCCTTTGGATAAATTATAAAAGATTAACACATTATAATTATAGTGCCATTAGTCATGAAAAGGCTGCATTAGTTAAACATGGCAAATATGGTCAGCCACTGCAAAAAAAAAAAAAAAATGCACCAAATAACAAGTGGTTGGTGTCTGTACAAGCTGTATTCAATTCTGCACCAGATGATTTTTCTATTATTCTTATTATTATTACCATTTTTGGAACAATTTAAATCATCACAGTTTAAATGTAACTACTTTATTTTTCTTTGGATAAACAGTAATTTAAGTGGAAAAGAAATATCTCCTCTGGTCTGTGTTTAAAAGTAGATTAACAAGTTCCAAGAATGATTTCTTTTGAATAACTTTATAGAACTTTTAGGTGGAATGAGAGTGTTGAATAAGGTAAGACCCTGTCAAGGAAGAGGATAATGGTTCAGATTTTCATAAAACTTGCCTTCCTCACGAGGGATCTGCTAGCCTCAGAGGTCATGTGTTTCACACTAACAAATCTTGATAATCTTCAAGGATGTAAGATTAGGGTGCGAGTGTCCTTGATGTAGAAGTGTGGTGAGAGTGATATTCTGACAAGATTTGTATCAAGTGAACATGCATTCACCATCTTCTGAGGTGTTATCAGGAGCCTAAGGGGCATTGGCACCAAGTGTAATCCCTAACGCCTCATGTGCCAGGGGAAAGAGTCATTTCAGTAGAGGATACTCTAAGCAAGCTTGTCTTTTCTATATTAAACTGCCTTAAATAAGTGATAATATTAAGGATTTGTTTTATACTGTATGCATTTTAATAGGACAGCATCACTTATTTTATGATAAAATAGATACAATATATTCATATATTCTCTCCCTCCATCATATCATTTCACATATTACTGTAATTATTAAATATAGTAATTTAGGAAAGCATTAAGGTGCAGAGATGAAGTGTATAGTTCAGGTTTAATTGTATGTAAATTAAATTGGCATTCATAACATTGTTTCTATTTGCTCGACTTGACATAATTGCAGTAAATTGATAATGGAAGTAACAGTCTTAGATAGTTGCACATGAGTATTTTCTGCCAATATAAATTTCCTGTTGCAGTTTGGCTGAATTGTAGCATAGTTTAAGTTTGGTTTACCTACCCTATTGGCATCTCTAAAGGACCAGAGAACTCACTTTACTAGGGCATTATGCAACCTGGCATGTAGAGGCCAGTGTTCTGAAACAACTATAATTTTATACCAAAGTACTTGCTAGGTCAGAGATCAGTATGACCTTGGAGTGCTGTAGTTTTCCAAGCCTTCAGCGGCTAGATAAATGTGCTTTATTCTGCAGAAGAGGTGGGAGGGGGTTATTTTTGCAGTCTTAGAAAAGAGACCTAGCAGTTCCAGGTTACAAGCAAACACAAAACATTTGGAATTCAATGGCGCCTATCATCAGCAATATACGTCAGTAAAAATGAAGGTCAAAGGTTCTAGAAGAGAAGGACAAAGTGAAGAGGAAATAATTGTAGGATAATGAATAATAGGAGGGCATATTCATGTTAACTTGAAACCACTTAGCATTTTTCCATGACACCCAGGTATCTTTCTAAATGAACTTTGTAAAGTACAATTAAATAACCTTGAGATTTAAAGCTACATAATGTGATTTTGAATACTGATGGAGTTTAAGCAATGTGATATTTCTTCTGCTTTTTGTTTCTATTTTTGCCACCTTCATGCAAATAAAGTTTATTTTCCTTTTCTGTACAGAGAAATCAATGTTTTTACCATTCTGTTTTTCAGCTATTCCAGTAGACTGCAATCAACAATCTTAGTTACAATCTTTAAAGAGATGTAGTAAGAATTTGAACACAATAAAATAGAGATACAGATTAGAACTTTGGCAAAGTATCTTTGCTATTGACAAAAGCATTTGTCAGAGGCTGGGCTGTGTCTATACTGTGCTAAAAACCTGATGAAGAGGAAAAAAATCATCAATAGGTTTCACCTTCTGTCTATATGAACTAAACAAATGGTCTGACTAATAGCTATTGTTTTAAGTGAATGCTCTGCTTTTACCATTGTGAATTTTATTCTGTTTTCAGGGATGTATTTTAAATTAACATTTGTATATCTAACACATACATATTTGGTAAAGGTATTATGATATTGTGTTCTTTTTAATAATTAATGAAATCTAATACCTAGAAGACTAATGGTCCAAGAATGAAGACCTTGTTGCAGTTTACCTGAACCAATCTTCAAACACACATTTTGTTTGTTCATAATATTTATGTGTTTATATTCTCACATTTTTCTATCCTGTGAACTAACATGCTTTGTTATTTGTGTGTTTTCCTATTAGAAACTGCCAAGCTTTGGACCTTATCTTGAGAAGCGCAAGAAAATCATAGCAGAGGAAAAGTTTAGACTGAAGGAAGAAAATGCAACCTTTCCACCACTTGCAAGAAACCATTTTATCCCAAAAAAACCTATTCCTTCTGTTAAGGTAATGATTAAGCTGTGTGTGTGTGTGTGTGTGTGTGTATATATATATATATATATATATATATATATGTCTATTTTACTGTTTAGTTTGTGTTTATTTCCTGCTTAAATACATCACTGGTTTTGTTTTTAAAATATATTGAAAGTTTAAAAAATTTTTGTCTCTGATGACAAGATAGCCTCTTTTGTACGCATGCATGCTCAGTTGCTAAGTTGTGTTTGACTCTTTTGCATTCTATGGACTGTAGCCCACCAGGCTCCTCTGTCCATGAAATTTCCCAGACAAGTATACTGGAGTGGGTTGCCATTTCCTCTTCCAGGGGATCTTCCTGTCCCGGCGATTGAATCTGTGTCTTCTGCATTGCAAGCAGATTCTTTACCGCTGAGCCACTGGGGAAGCCCCACATGATCAATATGCACCATCAATATCAACATGATACCTTACATTGTAGAAAAACTTTCTCTGGTTTAGCCTGGGAAAGTCTGTTCAAATTTGGGTTTGATAATTATTTTCTGGATAATATCAAAGATTATTATTAAGACGGAATTATGTGTGCATTATATCTCTTGTTTTTCTTCAACTTTTTCATTTGAAATAGACGTAGAGTCACATACAGGTGTAAGAAATAATACAGAGAGGTCTTGTATACCCTTTACATAGTGTCTGCAATGTTCAGTTCAGTTCAGTTCAGTCACTCAGTTGTGTCCTAATCTTTGCGACCCCATGAATCGCAGCACGCCAGGCCTCCCTGTCCATAACCAACTCCCGGAGTTCACTCAGACTCACATCCATCGAGTCAGTGATGCCATCTCATCCTCTGTCGTCCCCTTCTCCTCCTGCCCCCAATCCCTCCCAGCATCAGAGTCTTTTCCAGTGAGTCAATTCTTTGCATGAGGTGGCCAAAGTACTGAAGTTTCAGCTTTAGCATCATTCCCTCCAAAGAAATCCTTGAGCAGGATGACAATATACAGCCTTGGCGTACTCCTTTTCCTATTTGGAACCAGTCTGTTGTTCCATGTCCACTTCTAACTGTTGCTTCCTGACCTGCATATAGGTTTCTCAAGAAGCAGATCAGGTGGTCTGGTATTCCGTCTCTTTCAGAATTTTCCACAGTTTATTATGATCCACACAGTCAAAGGCTTTGGCATAGTGAATAAAGCAGAAATAGATGTTTTTCTGGAACTCTCTTGCTTTTTCGATGATCCAGCAGATGTTGGTAATTTGATCTCTGGTTCCTCTGCCTTTTCTAAAGCCAGCTTGAACATCTGGAAGTTCATGGTTCACGTACTGCTGAAGCCTGGCTTGGAGAATTTTGTGTATCACTTTACTAGTGTGTGAGATGAGTGCAAGTGTGCGGTAGTTGGAGCATTCTTTTGCATTGCCTTTCTTTGGGATTGAAATGAAAACTGACCTTTTTCAGTCCTGTGGCCACTGCTGAGTTTTCCCAATTTGCTGGCATATTGCATGCAGCACTTTCACAGCATCATCTTTCAGGATTTGACATAGCTCAACTGGAATTCCATCCCCTCCACTAGCTTTGTTCATAGTGATGCTTTCTAAGGCCCACTTGACTTCACATTCCAGGATGTGACATGCTCTAGGCAATGTAGCATGTTGTAAAACTGTAGTACAGTAACACAACCAGGAAAATGACAGAGATACAACCTACTGCTCTTATTCAGATTTCTTCAGCTGTACTCTTCTCATTTGCATGTGTGCATAAATGTGTGCTTAGTTTGTGCAGTTTCACCCCATGTGTAGGGTCCTGTGTCCTGTGTGCACCACAGTCAGATACAAGATTTCCTTCAGCATAAAGATCCCTCAGCTTGCCCCTTTATAACCACATCTACTTCACTCCTGCCCACCTCCCTCAAGATAGAATTATTTTAAAGCAATCATAATGAAAACAAAAGAAAACAGTGTGGTATTACAGGCCCGTATTCTCTCTGAAATCACCGTCACTGAATGTGCTTTGCATTCACTGAAACCTGTTCTTCTCTGTTCAGTGGCTATCTACTCCTACATCCCCATTTTCTAGTTGAAGCATCAGTTGAAAAGCTTGCTCTTAGGAGTTTTCTGGAATTCCACTGTTACCCCTCTTTAGTAATCAAATTGGAACCCTTAAAAATGTCTTGTAACTATGAGAGAGAAAAAATGTGCCCTATATAAAAACAGTGGAATTTTGACTTGATGTTGGGAAGGTTAAATGATTCAGAGTTCTGAAACGAAATATGTAAGTGGCTGAACGCAAATTCTTCCAGCACTTCAATGCCATAATTCCAAATAAAGTGAATACTTGGGACTTTCAACAATAAAATGGCCCCAAAGAGTCTCTTGAGATGTTTCCTCTAAATTATTTGTGTGCTACTGAAAGGATGATGTGGACACAGATGGTAAAGAAGAAGTTGGATCCTTCAGCTCTTCACTACTGCCCCCTATGTTTGACTATAACTACTATATGATTGGGGGTTAAGTGGGAATTGTGGGTCTGTTTCTCTAGTTAATTAGTTTGAAATAAGCATAAGATCTCCATCTTTTCTGTATGTATAAAAGAATCAAAAGAAAAATATTATTTATATTTGAAATAAAAAATTGCAATGTAAAAGCATTGCAACTTTTTCCAGTCTTCTTTTCCTTCAAAGCATCCAGTCCTATCACTTCATGGCAAATAAATGGGGAAAAGTAAAAACAATGACAGACTTTATTTTCTTTGGCTCCAAAATCACTGTGGATGGTGACTACAGCCATGAAATTAAAGACACCTGCTCCTTGAAAGAAAAGCTATGACAAGCCTAGATAGCATATTATAAAGCAGAGACATCACTTTGCCAACAAAGGTCTTTATACTCAAAGCTATGGTTTTTCCAGTAGTTATGTACAGATATGAGAGTTGGACCATAAAGAACGCTGAGCTTTCAAATTGTGGTGTTAGAAAAGACTCTTGAGAGTCTCTTGGACAGTGAGGAGATGAAACCAGTCAATCCTGAAAGAAATCAACCCTGAATATTCATTGGAAGGACTGAAGCTGAAGCTCCGATACTTTGGCCACCTGATGCAAAGAGCCCACTCATTGGGAAAGACCTTGATGCTGGGAAAGATTGAGGGCAGGAGGAGAAGGGGGTGACTGAGGATAAGATGGTTGGATGGCATCACTGACTCAATGGGTATGAATTTGAGCAAACTCCGGGAGATAGTGAAGAACACTAGGGAAGCCTAGTGTGCTGTACTTCATGGGATTACAAAGAGTGGATCACAATTTAGCAACTAAACAACAACAAATTCCTTCAGGAACTGTAGAAGCAAAACAAAAAGAGAACAATAGTTTAATTAATCTTCACAATACCTGGGATAGGTATATATTATCAAGGTGTATATATATGGGCTTCCCAGGTGGGTCAGTGATAAAAAATCTACCTGCCAGTGCAGGAGATGCAGGAGACGTGGGTTCAACCCCTGAATCAGGAAGATCCCCTGGAGGAAGAAATGGTAACCCACTCCAGTATTCTTGCCTAGAGAATCCCATGGACAGAGGAGCCTTGTGGGCTACAGTCCATGGCTCACAAAGCACTGGACACAACTGAGCAACTGACCACACAACAACTCTGTGTGACAGAGTGGTTCTAGGCTTAATTCAGAAAAATATTTTCCCATTAATGTAATTTGCTAAAATCTTACAAACGTTGCTATGTGTTTCAATGAAGAAAAGAGCTTCTTAAGAATTCCTTGCAGTGACTTTCTTCAAACATGGACTACTTCCTAAAATGACACTGGTATACCCAAATTCAATTTCATTAAATGTTTATGGCATTGCAGTAAGTAGAAAAATCTTAAGATATGTCATTGTTTTATCCAAGATGACTTCGTGTATTATCTGGACTCTATTCCTCCCTTACTTGCCAATAATACTGGAGTGGGTTACCATTTCCTCCTTCAAGGAATCTTTCCAACCCAGGGATTGAACCCGTGTCTCTTGCATCTCCTGCATTGGCAGGTGGGTTCTTTTACCACTGCACTACCTGGGAAACCCCTCTGTCACACTGCTTGGGCTCAACTCATGGCACTGCCATTTAGCAGCTATATGAACTTGCCTCAGCTAACCAATCTGTAAGATGGACATAATAATAGAGTCTGCCTCATGGAGTTATAAGTTAGGTAGTGTGTGAAGTGCATTTTAGTCTGTACTGATGTGCTCAGTCATGGCCAACTCTTTGCGACCCCATGAACTGTAGCCCGCCAGGTTTCTCTGTCCATAGAATTTTCCAGGCAAGAATACCGGAGTGGGGTTGCCATTTCCTTTTACAGCCTTTTAGTCTACACCTAAATATATCCTAAATAAATGTTATCTGCTATTAGTTATGATGTTAGGAATGGACAAGTTGAAGGAGGTAACCGGTTAGGGTGACTTTCCATTTCCTTATATCCAATAAAATGAACTTAAGAGTGTAAAGCTCTGGAGGTCAACCAAGCTGGAAGGTTTGAAGAAGTTCATGTATTTTTCAGGAAATCTTTATTGTATACTTACCATGAGACAAGCAATGTGCTAGGAATTGGACATCTATAGTACAAAAAATAAAGCAGACACAGCCTCTATCCTCATGAAACATATAGAACAGAGAAAGAAACATAAAGTTATGTTTATAGTACACACTGTAAAGAAAAGATACAAGATGTATGCAGTCTTTTTTCATAGCATGACCTAGTTTAGATTGAAGGGGATGAGGAAAGCCTCTTTGAGGAAGTGGCATTTAAGGACTGTCAACTGGGTAGTGACTAGAAGGTTAAGAAGAAAAGGGGATATTCCCAGTGATAGGGTAATGGAAACAGACACGGAGGTGAAATTGATGAAGTTCTGTTAAGTCTTCTAAAACTTAGTGATTCTTTTATACACTGGGGTATAAGGAATGGTAAGGAGTTGCAGTTAAGGAGATTAAGATGCTTAGATTATTGATAGTACCACTAACAAAAATAAAGAAAAATAAAAGATAATGAATCAAGGTTTTTTTCATGGTGTTTTTAGGTTTCATGAGTTTTTTTTGATGTGGATGAAAAATATAGATTTGAACATACTGAAGTTAGTGAACTCAGGCTAATTATGGACCTGTGCTGGAGGATATAAAGAGAAAAGAACTAACATACTGACCGCCTACTAATTGCCAGACACAAGATAGTAGCTTCTCATATATTTTCTTATTTCTTGCTTAACCTAATACCCTATGAGGGAATAGGAAGTTCTGGGGAAGAAAGTGGGATCAAGTGATCAAAGAAATAAGAGAATAACCAGAAGGAAATGGTGATGTGGGGGGGGGGGGGAGGGGGAAGTTTGAGGAAGTGGACCACAGGTCAGAAAGTGCAACTCATCTTAGCAAGGGTATCCAATACTGTTTTATTGTGTTTTTCACATGTAACCACTGAGATTTCAATTTCCAGTTGGCAGTAACTGTCCTATATACCCATACATCCATTTTGTCATTCATCCAACGACTATTAATATCCACTCACTATGTTCCAGCAATAATCTAGTCACCAGCAAGTCAGTAGTGAACAAAACAAAAGCCCAATTCTGAGGGTGCCTACATTTTAGCGAGAACAGACAATAAACAAATGAGCAAGTGGATACATACTGTTATCAGATGGTCACAGTGCTGTGGAGAAGATTCAGCAGGGTTTGGAGAAAAGGAATTGCTGGAGAGGTTGGTCAGGGGTTGCCTGCCTGGTTAAATGGCACGAGTAGACACTTCACAGAAAGAGAGTGATAAATGCAGATAAACACCCGAGGGTACAACATTCCATTGAGAAACAACAGAAAATGCAAAGACTCTGAAGTAGGAAAGTCCTTGGCAGGAAACTATGGAGGCTTTTTAAAAGGATGAATGATGTAATCAGACTCAGTTTTTCAAAGGATCATCTGGCTGCAGTGTTGAGCGAGATCCTAGATGGGCAAGGACAAAAGCAGGGAGACTGATTAGAAGGCTATTGCAACAAGATAGGGGAGACATTGGCAGGAGGGAGAATAAATACTAGATGTCAGAAGGCCACAACTCCATTCTTCTAAATGAAGTGGTGTGTGTGAAAGTATCGTACTAGGCATGTTTGCCCAGCGGCTCAGTTGTGTCCAACTGTTTGTGACCCCATGGGCTGTAGTCCGTGAGGGTCCCCTGTCCATTGGATTCTCCAGGCAAGCATATTGGAACCAGTTGCCATTTCCTTCTCCCGAGCATCTTCCTGACCAAAGGATCAAACCTGCAGCTCTTGTGTCTCTGGCACTGGCAGGCGGATTCTTTACCACTGAGCCACCTGGGAAGCCCCCTCACCTAAAGCATCAGTTCAGTTCAGTTCAGTCGCTCAGTCGTGTCCGACTCTTTGCGACCCCATGAATGCCAGCACGCCAGGCCTCCCTGTCCATCACCAACTCCCGGAGTTCACTCAGACTCACGTCCATCGAGTCAGTGATGCCATCCAGCCATCTCATCCTCTGTCATCCCCTTCTCCTTCTGCTCCCAATCCCTCCCAGCATCAAAGTCTTTTCCAATGAGTCAACTCTTCGCATGAGGTGGCCAAATGTCCTTTTCATATAGGGGACTGCAATGCAAAAGTAGGAAGTCAAGAAACACCTGGAGTAACAGGCAAATTTGGCCTTGGAATGCGGAATGAAGCAGGGCAAAGACTAATAGAGTTTTACCAAGAAAATGCACTGGTAATAGCAAACACCTAAAGCATAGTTCTATTCAAATGTAAGGGGACACAGTTATTGTCCCTTTCATACAAGCCTCCTACCCCTTCCCCATTAATTCCCACTCCATCTGGATGACATTGAAATTAATAGTCACATTCCCTTTAAGAGTCATTTTATCTCTGCATGTGAATCAGACACTGCTTCCCCGTGCTTTTACTGTCTCACTGTACCACACTTACCCCGGCACACTACGCTCTTCCCTCTGCTGCTTCATCATTACTTCCATGTTTTCTCTACAGTGTTTCTTCTATGCTTGACATAACCATTTTTCCTTCTTCCCTTTTTTCCTGAGACTCTGGGTTATCTGTTTTCATGCTTAATATTTTTTCTGTCCACCCATCTGTTTATTTTAGCTTGTTTGTTCTCTCCTCTGCTGGCCTCTTTATAGATTCCTCTGTTCAATAGTTTAAACTCCATGACAATGCTTTGTTTATCCTCTCAGCTAGCACAGTATATTATCCCCCATCTGCTATAGAGAGGGCCCCAGTGCCCCACAAAGTTAACTAAGCCCCTCTTGTCTGAACAAGCTTTTCAGTCATGCATTCAAGTTTCTAATCTACCCCCGTCTTCCCTGGTTATGAGTGTGACAATATTATTTCTAAGCAAGCCATGCTCAATAGATCTCATCTTTTGTTCTTCTTTTTCTTTCAAATACCTCAGATAAGAAGTAATGGTCTGCTGCTGCAGAGGTAGGCAGTTTCAATATCAGTCACTCAGTAAATATTTATTGAGTATTTGCTATGTGACTGGCAGTGTACTAAGGACTGAGTCTGTTTCCAGAGACATACAAGGTACACAGTCCAAGGCACCACAATTTTCCTGATCTTGGAGGAGATGTAGTGCTAACACATATTTATTATGCCCTCACTGCAATCCAGGAATTGTGCTATAAACTGGGAATACAACATGAATTTTAAAAAGAAAGATATCTATCTTTATGGAGCTCATAGTCTAACAAGGGAGAAAGACACATGTTAAAAATTATTTACAGTTCATTCAAATGTGTACAAAATGCTCTGGGAACAGAGAGGAGTGAAAGGGATTAGTTCTGCCTCGGGTAATTGTGGAAAGCTTCACAGAGATGGTGATATTTAACATGGAGTTTAATAAATTAGTGTTAATTAAGCAGAGAATTAATAATAAAAGCTAATATTTATTGAGTACTTATGAGGTTTCAGGCACTGTTCTGCATGCCTGTGAATTAACTCATTTAAGCCTCACCATAGCCCTATCAGGTACCCATATTTTCCCTAGTTTACTGATTAAGTAATTAATAAACAGAGAGGTTAAATAACTTATCTAAGGTCACACAGCTAGAAAGATGTCAAAACTAAGATTTGATTCCAAAATCTGGCTCTAGAACTTGAGCCCTTAATCACGATCTTCTACTGTCTCTCATGAAAGGGAGAAAAAAAAAAAGGGAAGGTGGCATTTTAAGCATATGAATATGTTGGCCAAACATAGTATTAATACATACTTGGAATAATTTGCAGCCATGAGATCTTAAATCCAATGCAACTCATTCTTTTGTTCAATAAGATTTATAGAAAGGACCAAACTAAGAGGTAATAATGAGGAAAATAATCCAGTTTTCTCCATTGGTCTTAATAAAATGTGAAAGGGCAAGGGATGTACTGATTACACTTCTAAGAATTTCAGCTGGAGCACCAGGAGTTACACAGTGGTACACAGTGACTAAGGGGTCCCTAAGAACTAGAAGTCTATGCTAGCCAACATGGTATCCAGGTTCTCCTGGCATCCTTGGAAGCTAAAAACTGGTCTCAGAGACTGTCAGTCCTACAGCAAGGAATAGTCTAGGGCCCTCGAGTCAGCTGGGCTTCCCTGGTGGCTCAGATGGTAAAGTGCCTGTCTGCAGTGTGGGAGACCCAGGTTCAATCCCCGGATGGGGACAATCCCCTGGAGAGGGAAATGGCAGCCCACTCCAGCACTTTTACCTGGAAAATCCCATGGACAGTGGAGCCTGGTAGACTATAGTCCATGGGGTCTCAAAGAGTCGGACATGACTGAGCGACATCACTTTCGCTAGAGTCTGTCTAGCATCCAGTCAGTTTCCTCTTTATCAACCCTACATCTTGGCTTCCACTTCATCATGACACAGCCTTTACTGTACATATTGCCATACTGTGGGGCTTTCACTTTTGTGAAAGAAATTGAAAGAAAAGGATTCTGAGGAAGAGGGGAAGGTGAAGTCGCTCAGTCGTGTCCGACTCTTTGCGACCCTGTGGACTGTAGCCTACCAGGCTCCTCCGTCCATGGGATTCTCCAGGCAAGAATACTGGAGTGGGTTGCCATTTCCTTCTCCAGGGGATCTTCCCGACCCAGGGATCGAACCCAGGTCTCCCGCATTGGAGGCAGACGCTTTAACTTCTGAGCCACCAGGGAGGAAGAGGAGGGTAATCCAAATCAGTATTGGAAGACTGAAGGGGAAGAATGAGATAAAGTAAGCAAAAGAGAGCTGGCCTCCAGCAATAGATAAAAGTCTTCTCAAAGATGAACCAGGACCTTCTGAAGAAGCTCCTGACACTCCACAGGGTCACCTGTGCTAGAGAAAAGAAGCCAAATAGGAGGCAATTTTGTCTTTTGGCTGAAGAAAGCTGAAGTGACAGGGTGCATATTTGGCCCTGCTAAATGAGAAACGTGCTTTATTCCCAGGCAGCGTATAACAGAGATTTGAGATTCTGCCAAGACTTATAAAGTTCCCCGAATGCTTCCCACTTCTGTTGATATATATGAGAATGAATTCTCACACTCTTTATGAAGTCAGGAATGTATCTCTAACATCTTTGAATTTCTGGGAAGGAAAATGAATGGTTTAGGGGCACTAGTGATGTTTTCATCTCTTCTTCCTGCTGCTTCTAGTAAGAGATGGACTGCATCTCATAAGACTGGCAAGACTGTGGGCAGGAGACCAGTCTGTCTGATCGAGTGGTTTATTATTTCAACTGAGTTGTGAGGGGAAGGAGAAAAGTACTCAGAGAAAACTGTAAGGCCATATTATATACTATGAAGCATAAAAGGAATGGCACAGCAAGAAAAATACTGGAGGACTTCCCCAGCAATTTTCAGAAGATACCAGATAAATGGGCAGGAGGTATTCACCTTCTCAGTTGTCTGTATACAGACACGTAGGAGATGAAAAATCGTCAAACAGAACTTTAAAACACACGAAAAGAATTTTTGGTAAAAAATCATCTCTTAAGGCTTGCGAGGATATTTTGAAATGTGATTCCTGACTGGAATATGATGATGGAAAGGTGTATCTTGTTTGAAATAAATAGATCTAATCAAAAGGCTAGAGGAGAAGCAGTATATGTCAAAAAGATGTGCACATGCATGGAAATCCACATACCTGAAGGTAAAGCATGGAGGAGGCAGCTGCAGGAGAGTATGAAAGGAGAGCAGAAGTGTTATCCTGGGATTACATCAGAGACCTCGTAACCAGATGGTTAATATGGACGGGCAAGATAGAGCAGCAGTGTAAGCCTTTATAGACTTCAGATGAAAATCCCACTCCACTAAAGGCAAAACATCGGAAAAATTATTGAATTGCCTTGTTGGAAAGTTAATCTCACAAAAGAGAAAGAAGCAATGAGGGACTTACTGCACTGGCTTATTTCTGGCTCCTTATAAAAATCTGTTTGTGGAAAATGGCAGCTAAAATAATCTTGAAGGAAAGTAACCATTCTATATCATCTTAGAGTTCATTAGGCCATAGAAAGGAAGTCTGAGGTAAAATGTACAAGTATGCCACCTTAAATGAATCTACTTTCAGGGAATTCAGAAACAACAATAGAAAACAATCCTGTAGTCAGAGCTCTAACTTGAACATTGTAGAATGTACATTGTTAAAATTTTTTTAAAAAGGGAAAGAGGAAACACCTATTACTTTGAATAGATGGTATATAATTAATTTACAATTAGAACTGTTCAGTTCTTATTATCTTTCTGCCGCTGCTGCTGCTAAGTCGCTTCAGTCGTGTCCGACTCTGTGCGACCCCATAGATGGCAGCCCACCAGGCTCCGCCATCCCTGCGATTCTCCAGGCAAGAACACTGGAGTAGGCTGCCATTTCTTTCTCCGATGCATGAAAGTGAAAAGTGAAAGTGTATCTGTCTAGCATCCCCATAAAGAATGCTCTCAGAACGAAAAGAACAGGGAAAACATATTCAAGAATTGAATAAGGTAAGGATACAGTAAAACACATCATATTTAGCCTCATTAAATGCATTTAAATATAAAGTGTCTGGCAAGAACTTGCTGCTTTAAAGCCTGAACCAACCCACATAAAGAGAATACAGTGATCAGGGCCACAAATCTGTACTGAACCAACCTTCACCACACCCAAATCACTCCCATTTGTCTATCTCCCACTCCACCCTCTCACCTCACCCACCCACTTCTCACCTCACCTCACCCACTTCTGGGCTTCCCTAGTGGCTCAGACGGTAATGGATGTACCTGCAGTACAGGAGACCTGGGATCAATTCCTGGGTCAGGAAGATCGCCTGGAGAAGGGAAAGGCAACCCACTCCGGTATTCTTGTCTGGAGAAGCCCAAGGACAGAGGATCCTGGCAGGCTACAGTCCATGGGGTTGCAAAGAGTTGGACACGACTAACTAACACTCCATTAGTTTCTCTCCCATCTCTTGGTTTGCTTGCTTCTCTCACCTTCTCCACTAACCTACTTCTTTATTTCCTGAATCACACTTTGTCTCTGCCCTCCCAGTTCACCTTATTCATCCTGAGTCCTGTTATCAGAGTTCAACTGAATTTAAACTCTAAAGAATTGAGACTTCTTTATCTAATTGTACAGTCACCCTCCCTATCTCCTTCCTCAGAGGACATTATATAAGATATCACAAATAAATTGTATGCAATATTTTTGAAAGTATTTTTGTATGATATTGCTCTATCACACTGCTGAAAAACAAATGGTGCTCCGGGTTCTCTTGGGCTTCCCACATTCTTCCCAGTGGTCAAGAATCCACCTGCCAATGCAGAAGATGTGGGTTCCATCGCTGGGTTGGGAAGATCCACTGGAGAAGAAAACAGCAACCTACTCCAGTATTCTTGCCTGGAAAATCCTATGGACAGAGGAGCCTGGCGGCCTAGAGTCCATTGGATAGCAAAGAGTTGGACATGATGAGTGACTGAGCATGAACACACCAGTTCTTTTAGAAAAGAAAAAAGTGGATGTGACAAGGAGAGTGAGGAAAAGATAGAAGTAGAAAAGCTTCATTAAGGACCATTGAACTTTTGATTTGAGAACATTAGTTAAAGGAGAAATTATTAAGTGTCAGCATAAAGTCAGTAGAAACAGACCAAATTATCTCATTTCCTATTTTGATAGGATAATTAAGCAAGCAGTGAACCTGATACAAAAAATAAGAACTTGTGACATTGGTAACAGTACAGAAAAGGAAATAGCAAGGTAATTAAACACCTATGTCAAATAATTTAAATATTGGCTGTTTTGGATAGATGAGATGGGGGTCCTCAAGCTCTTCATTCTTTGATCCTAAAGTTTGTATTAAACAGAAATATTGACTGATCTGTTTTTACAAAATTCTTTTGATTATCCCAAACAAATAATTAATTGACAAAGATGTGATTCTAGAATTCTGTACTCTTTTCCAACATTAATTTTGGGAACAGATATTTAAATCAAATGTATCATCTATACTTTAAAGAATTTAGCATCACTTTTTCCCACATACACATTCATACAAAAGTGAAGTCGCTCAGTTGTGTCCAACTCTTTGCGACCCCATGGACTTTAGCCTACCAGGCTCCTCTGTCCATGGGATTTTCCAGGCAAGAGTACTGGAGTGGGTTGCCATTCCCTTCTCCAGGGGATCTTCCCAACCCAGGGATCAAACTCTGGTCTCCTTCACTGCAAGCAGATGTTTTACCAAACTTTTCCACTAATCAGGGATGACTATAGCACATCACATGACCTTTGTATAGCCATACCTTACTTGTAATAATGAATGTAGTTTCCCTAATCTCCACAGATGTGTGTCCAACAGGGACTAGACTAGCCATATGTGCTTCACTGATTATATGAACCTTTCAGCAACTCCAAATTCCAGAATGTGGACTCAAGGGTTTTCGTAAGCTGACAGTACTACATGGAAGCTTTGATTTTAAACAAACATCCACATTTTCCACCACATAGAATGATAATTCATTTTCTTTGATACTCTTTCCAAAATAATTTAAAATGGTTGTCATTCTTGTATCATTTTTTAGATTAAAAGATATATATAATTTTCTTAAGAACTATGATGAAAGAGAGGTGATTTCTTTTTAATTGGGGAATAATTGCTTTGCAATATTGTGTTAGTTTCTGCTGTACAATACTGTGAATCAGCTATAAGTATATATATATGCCCTCCCTCTTGAGCCTCCTTCCACCCCCTTATCCTATCCCTTAGGTCATCACAGAGCACTGAGCTTAGTTCACTCTGCTGTATAGCAACTTCCCACTAGCTATCTACTTTACACATGGTCGAGTATATATAGGCTTCCCAGGTGTTCAGTTGTAAAGAATCCACCTGCCAAATGCAGGAGACACAGGAGATGTGGGTTCAATCCCTAGCTTGAGAAGATGCGCTGGAGTAGAAATAGCCATCTGCTCCAGTATTCATGCCTGGAAAATTCCATGGGCAAAAGAGCTTGGCAGGCTATGGTGAAGGGGTCACAAAGAGTTGGACATGACTGAATGACTGCAGGAGCACAACTGTATGTATGCCAAAGCTGCCCTCTCAGTTCATCCCACCCTCTCCTCCCCTGCTCTGCCCACATGGTTCTCTATGTCTGCATCTCTGCTTCTGCCCTGCAAATAGTTTCATCAGTTACTGATTTCCTGGGTTCCGTAAGTATGCATTAATATACATTCTTTTTCTTTCTCTTTCTGACTTGCTTCACTCTGTGTGATATACTCGAGGTTCATCACGTCACTCCAAATGACTTTTTAACACCATGTGTTAATAAACTTTAGAGGCTCCAAAGACTTTGTTTTATTTAGTTTCACATTTAAAAAATGGTGTTGTAATAAATGACAAGAACAATTCTCCAGTAAAGTGCAAAAAGGGTATTTGATATATACAGAATGTGAATTTGCTTCCTAAAATAACATTTCTTAGAAATATGCATTGTTTCTTTGGAATAAACCTTATAAGCTGGATTGCTGTCTAGGGAGTTTCCTGTTTAATCGTCTTTTGAATATTTACTGATTATTTCAGTCAAGTCATCCTCTAATCCAATGAAACAACCATTTTGACTGGGTTTTTTACTAGATTGAAAAACTTATTTTCTATCACATATTGTCTTTTACAGCCATTGAAGAACCTCGTCCATTTACTGACTTAAAATAGTATCAGAAAATATTAAACATATCCAGATTCTTTGACTATGATTATTTTGTATTTAAAGAAGCATTAAAGATTCCTTAAGAAGCTAGGAATAAAACTACCATATGACCCAACAATG
The DNA here is from genome assembly GCA_006410635.1 of Cephalophus harveyi. NCBI lineage: Eukaryota > Metazoa > Chordata > Mammalia > Artiodactyla > Bovidae > Cephalophus > Cephalophus harveyi. Next base: position 13,381 of record SJYT01036210.1, on the reverse strand, counting down.
CCACTACTGGGCAAATACCCTGAGAAAACCATACTTGAAAGAGACATATGGACCCCAATGTTTGTTGCAGCACTTTTTACAATAGCTAGGATATGGAAGCAATCTAGATGTCCATTGACAGATGAATGGCTACAGAAATCACAGTACATCAATACAACAGAATATTCAGTTCAGTTCAGTTCAGTCGCTCAGTCATTTCCGACTCTTTGCGACCCCATGAATCGCAGCCCACCAGGCCTCCCTGTCCATCACCAACTCCCCGAGTTCACTCAGACTCACGTCCATCGAGTCAGTGATGCCATCCAGCCATCTCATCCTCTGTCGTCCCCTTCTCCTCCTGCCCTCAATCCCTCCCAGCATCAGAGTCTTTTCCAATGAGTCAACTCTTCGCATGAGGTGGCCAAAGTACTGGAGTTTCAGCTTTAGCATCATTCCTTCCAAAGAAATCCCAGGGTTGATCTCCTTCAGAATGGACTAGTTGGATCTCCTTGCAGTCCAAGGGACTCTCAAGAGTATTACTCAACTATAAAAAAGAACACATTTGAGTCAGTTCTAAAGAGGTGGATGAACATAGACCCATTATACAGAGTGAAGAAGTAAGAAAGCAAAAGACAAATGTTGTATATTAATGCATGTGTATGGAATCTAGAAAGATGATATTGATGAACCTATTTTCAGGGTAGCAGTAAAGTATAGTGTAGTAAAGTTGCTCAGTCATGTCTGACTCTTTGTGACCCTGTGGACTGTAGCCTACCAGTCTTCTCCATCCATGGGATTCTCCAGGCAAGAGTACTGGAGTGAGTTACTGTTTTCTTCTCCAGGGGATCTTCCCGACCCGGGAATCAAACCCTGGTCTCCCACATCGGAGGCAGGCGCTTTAACCTCTCCGCAGAAACAGAGAACAGACTTGTAGACACAGTGGGGGAAGGAGATGGTGGGAAGAATTGAAAGGATAGTATGGAAACATATACATTATCATATGGAAAATAGATGGCGAGTGGGAATTTGCTGTGTGACACAGTGTTCTGGGACACTCAGACTCAGACCAGTGTTCTGGGACAACCTAGAGGAGTGGGATAGATATGGTGGGGGGATTCAGGAGGGAGGGGACATATGTATAGCTGTGGCTGATTCATGTTGATGTTTGGCAGAAACCAACATAATATTGTCAATCAAATAGCCAACATCCATTCAGTTCAGTTCAGTTCACTTGCTCAGTCGTGTCTGACTCTTTGTGACCCCATGAATGGCAGCACGCCAGGCCTCCCTGTTCATCACCAACTCCCGGAGTTCACTCAAACTCATGTCCATTGAGTCAGTGATGCCATCCAGCCATCTCATCCTCTATCGTCCCCTTCTCCTCCTGCCTCCAGTCCCTCCCAGCATCAGAGTCTTTTCCAATAAGTCAACTCTTCACATGAAGTGGCCAAAGTACTGGAGTTTCAGCTTTAGCATCATTCCTTCCAAAGAACACCCAGGACCAATCTCCTTTAGGATGGACTGGTTGGATCTCCTTGCAGTCCAAGGGACTCTCAAGAGTTTTCTCCAACACCACAGTTCAAAAGCATCAATTCTTCAGCACTCAGCTTTCTTCACAGTCCAACTCTCACATCCATACATGACCACTGGAAAAACCATAGTCTTGACTAGACAGACCTTTGTTGGCAAAGTAATGTCTCTGTTTTTGAATATGCTATCAAGGTTGGTCATAACTTTCCTTCCAAGGAGTAAGTGTCTTTTAATTTCATGGCTGCAGTCACCATCTGCAGTGATTTTGGAGCCCCCCAAAAATAAAGTCTGACACTGTTTCCACTATTTCTCATAGCCTTGACTAGATGGACCTTTGTTGGCAAAGTAATGTCTTTGCTTTATAATATGCCATCTAGGTTGGTCATAACTTTCCTTCCAAGGAGTAAGTGTCTTTTAATTTCATGGCTGCAGTCACCATCTGCAGTGATTTTGGAGCCCCCCAAAAATAAAGTCTGACACTGTTTCCACTATTTCCCCATCTATTCCCCATGAAGTGATGGGACCAGATGCCATGATCTTCATTTTCTGAATGTTGAGCTCTAAACCAACTTTTTCACTCTCCTCTTTCACTTTCATCAAGAGGCATTTTAGTTCCTCTTCACTTTCTACCATAGGGTGGTATCATCTGCATATCTGAGGTTATTGATATTTCTCCCGGCAATCTTGATTCCATCTTGTGCTTCTTCTAGCCCAGCGTTTCTTATGATGTACTCTGCATATAAGTTAAATAAGCAGGGTAACAATATACAGCCTTGACGTACTCCTTTTTCTATTTGGAACCAGTCTGTTGTTCCATGTCCAGTTCTAACTGTTGCTTCCTGACCTGCATATAGGTTTCTCAAGAGGCAGGTCAGGTGGATCATCAAAAAAGCGAGAGTTCCAGAAAAACATCTACTTCTAATTTATTGACTAAGCCAAAGCCTTTGACTGTGTAGATCACAACAAACTGTGGATAATTCTTCAAGAGACAGGAATACCAGACCACCTTACCTGCCTCCTGAGAAATCTGTATGCCTCTTGAGGAGAGTGAAAAAGTTGGCTTAAAATCAACATTCAGAAAACTAAGATCATGGCATCTGGTGCCATCACTTCATGGCAAATACACAGGGAAACAATGGAAACAGTGAGAGACTTTATTTTGGGGGGCTCCAAAATCACTGCAGATGGTGACAGCAGCCATGAAATTTTAAAAATGCTTGCTCCTTGAAAGAAAATCTATGATAAATTTAGACAGCATGTTAAAAAGCAAAGATCTGTCTAGTCAATGCTATGGTTTTTCCAATGATCATGTATGGATGTGAGAGTTGGACTATAAAGAAAGCTGAGCGCCAAAGAATTGATGCTTTTGAACTGTGGTGTTGGAGAAGACTCTTGAGAGTCCCTTGGACTGCAAGGAGATCAAACCAGTCCATCCTAAAGGAAATCAGTCCTGAACATTCACTGGAAGGACTGATGCTGAAGCTGAAACTCCAATACTTTGGCCACCTGATGTGAAGAACTAACTCATTGGAAAAGACCCTGATGCTGGGAAAGGTTGAAGGCAGGAGGAGAAGGGGACGGCAGAGGATGAAATGGTTGGATGGAATCACTTGACGCAATGGACATGAGTTTGAGTAAGCTCTGGGAGTTGGTGATGAACAGAGAAGCCTGGCTTGCTGCAGTCCATGGGGTTACAAAGAGTCGGACACGACTGAGCGACTAAACTGAACACAATCTTGTAAAGCAATTATCCTCCAATAAAAAATGATTTTAAAAAAGTACTCAAATCTTTTTGTGAACCTCATATTTAAAAAAAATTTTTTAATAAATTGACTAATAGCTATTTGGCCCATACAACTAATATTTTAGCCTAATATTTTGCCATATATTTAATATATAAAGAAATTAAAGATACACTTATTTTAACAAATATTCAAGTACCCACTAGATTTCAGTGATCTCAGGAGCAAGATATACCACATGTGACACAAAGATGAGTAAAGCCTAGTAAAAGACTGCATATAGGAAGCAAATATAGAAATATGTATAAGGTGAAGCAGAATCTGCTAAACAGAGAAGTAACAGATAAGTCAGCATAACAGAGTGCTTACAATCATAGATTTTGAAATTAGGCACCACTAATCTGAATGTCTGCTTTTTCATTTACTGACTCTTATACCTTAAATGTTAGGCACCTCATCCTCTATAATATATGTGAAATTTAAGTGAGAAAATGTTCTAAAATTATGGCACTGGCCCAATACATGGTAAGAACTCAAAGTAATCTGTAATCATTAGTTCCACATAATAGATAAAATACTATGAGCCATGTGGGTGTGTAGGAAGGAAAGAGGCAGGAGACAAAGAAAAAGAGAAAGAGGAAAAGAGAGATCACACCTTTCTTGGTTAGAAAAGTAGGAAAGATTGAGGAAGTCTTCTTGAAGTAGTGGTGTGTCAGCTGTCTTTGAAGGATAGACAAGATTTTTCAAAATAAAAAAGGGAAGGAAGAGTATTCTGGACAGAGGACCCAAGATAAAATTAGGTACCAGAAGAGTTGATTGATAAGTGTGTTCAGTACAGGGCATGTGTCCAGTATAGCTAAAGCACATGGTGTTTGAAAGTGAGAAATCAGACCAAAAAAGGCATGCCAGTGGAAGCCTTAAATGCTAGACTTAAATGTGAAACTGTATTTAATTCAGTAGACTTTTTTTTTTTTTTTAGTAAGGTAGTGGGAAATTTAGCTTGTGCTATACAGCACAGATTAAGATGGCAACACTGCATAAGATAGGATGGGAAAGGAAGAATATAATGATGAGACTTACTATGTAGGCTTTTGTAACTACCTTAGAAGTAATGGGAAATTAATTAATAGTGGTGAAAGACTAGAGTGGACATGGAAAGAATATTCGAAAGATTTTGCAAATCCAGAACTCAGAAGACTTGGCAACCATTGAGCTATTGGAGTAGGGAGAAACAGAAGTAAAATGCAGCTCTGAAATTTCAAGCCTCAGTGATCGAAGAAATCTTAACAGTATTCCTATGACTAAGGAAATCAGAAGGAAGATCCAATTTTGTGATGTTGATGAAAAGTTCAGTGAGTGGTGAATTTGTTGTACCAAATTCTAGGATTGGTGTTCATCACACCACTGATAAAGATCTTAAGTTTGTGAGAGAAACTCAGGATGGAGATATTGATTTGGACCCCAGGCAGCCCCCTACAAACAGACAGTGAGATTGTTGAAATTGTATCTTCAGCATCCTGAAAAGAAAATAGTAAAAGACAATAAGTTTCTGATCTTCTTATTCCTTGAGAGCTACACCAAGAAACAGTATATAATAATGTAAACTTTGTTTCAGTTTGAAAGCTCAAAGTCATGAGCATATTGTCATTTAGAGTGGAAACAGGAAAAAAAAAAAAGTTAAAAAGGGTAACCAAGGTCATAAAAAGAAGAGCAGGAAAAAAAATACCAAAGAGAATATCAGAAGATGGCTTTAAATAAGATTGAAACCTCCTTGAACATGGACCTTGAATTCAAACAAAAGATTGTCTTGTTAAAAGTTAAAAACAGAAGCAGAAAATCTTGACAGCATACTAATTTGACAAACATTGTTACATTCTCTTGTTTTGTTTTATGAAACAAAGTGTTTCTTATTGTTGATGAAACATCTTCTGTGCTTCACATATTAAGCATACTTCCAATTAATATGAAGAACAAAGATGTGTAACGGCATGAAGAATCTTCAACAGTGAATGAAGAAAATCCTAGTTCTTTAATAGTAAAAGAGCATCTTATTTAGCTACTAGATTAACCTAATTAATTAACATAAATTAGAATTTTTAAATAATGAAATAACTCTTCAAAAGATGACAGGTGGGTATGCTATCAAAGCATTTTTTGAACTGAACTGAGACTTCAGATGCCGTGCTATAAATGCATAGTGTTCATATATTTTTATTCTCATTCCTAGCAATCTAACGTTTTCTAGTATCAATGCATTTCCCTTTGTTGCTCCTCATTACTTGGATCATTCAGAGTCCAAAACTGAGGAAAAGGAAGCCACCAGCATTGAAAATGTGTCATTTCTCCTGCCTGCAGAAACATTGATTTAGATCATGTGTGGAAAACCTGTTGAATGCAATGAGTTAAGTCTTGTGTTTCTAAGCTAGATATAGAGAGGGTCCATCTTTCAGGAGACAGAAATATGTAAGCTACAATTATAAAAAGTATATCCATGAGAGCTACAATATCTAAAATCTTCTAAGTTAGATAATGCAACATTCTATAAAAACAGGGAGATTTGGACCGATATTAGTCATAACACGGCAATGCTTTAAAATGAGCCCCGTAAGTAATCCGGCGCCTATCTTTTAGGATGTGATTGGAAAAGCTCTGCAGTACCTTGGAACATATGGTGAACTGAGCAACATAGAGCAGGTTGTGGCTGTGATCGATGAAGAGATGTGTATCAACTGTGGCAAATGCTACATGACCTGTAATGACTCTGGCTACCAGGTAAGAATCATGCTGTTGTTAGGATGCTGTGAGGCATGTTTCTTCTGGCTTTTGTAGCAGAAAGCATCTTTTGTTGTGAAGTGCGGGATTCAGACCAGACATGCCAAACGTCACTTCTCAGCAGTAACATAGCTTTCCATCCTCTCACGTTCATAGCACAGTGGTGATTTTCCTTTATAATTGGAGTGTAACAGTTGCTTTACAATATCAGGTGAATTTTTGTTCTACAATAAAGTGGGTCAGTTTATATGTACGTATATCCCCTCCCTCATGGACCTTGCTCACACCTCCCCTATCCCACCCGTCTAGATCACCAGAGAACACTGAGCTGAACCCCCTGAGCTATAGAGTAGGCTCCTACTAGCTCTCTGTTTGACACATGGTAGTACAGATATGTCAATCCCAGTCTCCCAATTCATTCACCTCCTCTTTTTCCTCACCCCGTGCCCACACCTGTGTTTCTACAGCTGCATCTCTCTTCATGCCATGCAAACAGGTTCATCCATACCATTTTTCTAGTGATTTTTTTAAAGGAAGCTAATAACTCATATGAACGATGCCACCACTCAATGCACAGTATTGTTTTAGTGTCATTTCATCACTCATAAAATTGGAAGGAAAAATTCAAACAAAAATTCACACAATTGTGGCCATAGGAAGCATCATACCTTAAAGGAGAAAAAAGAGAAAAGAACTACCACTTATTTCCATGATTTTGAAAGAACTGGCTTCCTTCTGTGCTCTTCCACTCAGTGTTGATTGAGCTTTTACTACAGTTAGAAAGAAAAAGCGTTTTACCACCAACTAGTTGTGCTGGTTGGGACCTGAAATTCTTCTGTAGCTGGAAAAGCTGAGCAAGTTGTGTTCCTACTGCATAAAGTGAGCCAGAGCTTCTTCCCAGTCGCTGAGCCCTCAGCTGAGAGTCTGCCATGGAACAATAAAGAAAAAAGTAGACATTCAGCTGTAGGTTAAGAACTACAGAATAATATTGTTTTCATTAACTATTTCACACTATAAAGAAATATAATAAAGTAAAAGTAAGATCCCTTTAAGATGATTAATGAATTTTCAAGATAGATAAAATGGCCCATTTTTTTAAAAAAACTATATTTCATTTACCTTATTTAGCTTGGAGAAAGGTCCTATTTGCATGTGATATGATTTTATGTATCCTTCTGACCACCTAATAGAGGTACGACAGACATAAGTTTCATTTTTAAAAAACCTCTTCCTCCTTAATTTAACACTGTTCCATACCCAATTTTTACCCATTGTATTTACTCTTTTTCTACACCTGAAAACATCTCTAGCAGTTATTTTGAAAGTACTAATCATATCATATTCATTTTCATTTCATCTTTCCTCTCATTAACCAAGTAGAGATAAGTCAGGAGGTTCTAGCACTAAAATCACAGCACCAGAGTTCTAACATCTTAAATCTTAGAGGTCATGACTCCCACCTTGGAACTGTAGCCTTGGCAAAACTTCAGCAAAAATAATCTTATTAGTGAGGGGGGAGATTGCAGGTGTGCATTCAAAAAGATTTTTAAAAGCCTTCCTTTGGCTCTTCTGTCTCTCAAAGATAAAAAATAGAAGATCAAAATCTTCAAATAAATGTGAAGTTTTACATGTTTGCAAAATTTCAAAGTGTAAGAGAAAAATTACTTTCTAAGCTGTAAGTTTTATTTTATTTTCATCAATTGTTTCTTGGATTTCTGTTTATAAAAGGGTACATAAGGAAGAGAATAGTTTTTACTCATTTAAACAGTCATCTGAGATGTTGTTTTACAAAACATGGCAGCAATTTGGTTAGACCAAATTTCTTAATGGTTTGTTATAGCTACAGTACTTGTTCAGATATATGGTTGTTTCCTTAAAGCTCAGAATTTTTTAAAAATATTAAGCACTTTGACATAATTTACTCTGAGACCATTTTAATTTGTTATGTTCATAAAAGAGAAAAAAAAATTAAGTTGCAAGGAACCTTATTTGAGGGAGGGAAATTCTTAAACATAACAAATACTTTAATTGAATTTTATAACATGTTGTATATGATACAGGAAAAAAAATCAGAACTCAGTAATTATTCGAAAATGTAAGATTTGCAGACCTTACCTCCAGGAGTATCTGAGGCGAGGTGGGGGCTTACTGACCCTCGTAATTTTTCTCAGCCCCCTCACTCATCCCTCCAAATTAGCACGCAGTCTGAGTAAAAACATTGACTTGTTCTGCAAGAGAGACTTCTCGATGAGTCCTCAAGTCCTCTCTGCCCCCATGTAGCTGCCTTGAAGTCTTTCCTAGATGGAAATTCTTGTCTGTTGTTTCCATTGTTGAAATATCTCTTTAACAGGCAAATAGTCATCATAACTTTAAATAAAAATCTCAATTGTAAATTTCACAGTAGGTATTTTCATTGCATGTTACAGATTGTTGTTGTTCAAATGCTACACCATATTATAAATTAAATCATGTTAAAAGAAAGGAAGGAGGGAAAGATGAGAGAGAGGCAGGGAGAAAGGAATAAATTATTGAGTTTCTCAAAATCCTGAGCAGTTTGAGAACTGAAATCTTTATCCTGGTTCTCCAAGCCGAAGAGTGTCGGGCCAGGACCACCAGCCAGGTGTCCAGGCTCCTGTCTTTCAGTGCTTTTCCCCTTGGTGGTGGAGGAATGCCTAGAATCAGCTTGGAAACCCTCAAACCTGAAAACTGGCTCTTAAGCTAATTTTTTTTTTTTTTCTATTGCCTTTCTGTAAGCACTATACCCATAATATGAAACCCAAACAAGTGCATTCATTGCCTCATCTGACAGTGACCCTTCTCCACTGTCGAAAACCAGGAGTGTGAAAAGGTGTGGAAGCGCCCTGCCCGCCTCAGGTAGCCGACCCACCAGGTCATGGTCAGACTGGCAGGACCCACCCTCTGCTCACAACGCAGGAAACTGGAGAGTTACTGTGTTATGAAATATTTTCCTCGCACAAAGCAAGAAAAATACCTCTAAGAAATTTTAAACATTGTGTTTCTAATTTAAAAAGATTTTTTTTTCCTGTCCTTTTTTTACCCCCCTCTTCTCTAGCAGCTCAACTGTTGCTATAGCTGCACCACAGTCTGGGCGTAGCTGTCTCCAAGTGCAGCTCTCCTGCAGTGGAGAAAAGCGTTGATGCTAAAATAGGGGTGTTCTTGCCCTTTGTGGGCAGTGACAGCAAGACTCTTTATTTCTGTTTGCAGGCTATCCAGTTTGATCCTGAAACCCACCTGCCCACCATTACTGACACTTGTACAGGCTGTACCCTGTGTCTCTCCGTCTGCCCTATTATTGACTGCATCAAAATGGTTTCCAGGACAACACCTTATGAACCAAAGAGAGGCTTGCCCTTGGCTGTGAATCCTGTGTGTTAAGGTGATTTGTGAAACAGTTGCAGTGAACTTCGAGGTCACCTCCTTATGCTGATCTTTTCAATTGTGATCATTATGCTCAGCTGTTTCTAAATTCAGACATATAATTTCTAAATTAAAAAAAAAAGATTATTTCTAAAGAAATTTCTAAATTTTAAAAATGTCTGCTTCCAGTGATCATTCAATTAATGGTCATAAAATAGAATAATTCTTTTCTGAGCAGAATTGTTCAATATAACTATGTAGCAGTTAATTGGATGTTCACCATCAGTTGTCCATTATGAAAAAATTAACTTTTTTGTAGCAATTAATGCTACACTTTTCAAATTGCCCTATGCTGAGTTCTGTCTTTGATTTCTAATTGTAAGGGAAATTAAGTATTTTAGAACAAAGTACAATTTAACTTACAACAAATGTTTCCAAGGAAACATTTTATAATTAAAAATTACATTTAATTTTAACTCTGTTTCTAAGCAAAAGTAATTAGCTCCATAAAGCTCAGATGAAGTCAAATAATTATTTACTGTGGTAGGAAAAGAAAGCCAGTGAGGGTTTGGGAAACTTTTGTTAAGGTCTCTTCACTGAAATAACTGGATACTGAAGGCGAGAGTGTTCAGTAACCATTTGTATCAAGCTATGCTATTCACCACTTAGGCCTGAGATGGGTGTCCAAATGCTACCAATGAATCAACATGACATTCTTCTTTAAATATTTAAACTATGTTCCTAACAAAATAAGACATTAGGATGGAACTCTGGCTAAAGCCACTCTTTTGCTGTGCACAGATCTGTTCTGTCTGCTTCTAATATAGTCACCTTCATGATCCCAGCAATTAATGTTTGAACACAGCACAGATTATACAGAAGTGGGGTCATGTGCTTCATTATTCAAGAATGAGAACTACAGTATGGGTAATATATATTATATGGGTGGTACCACTTTACCAATTCTTTATTTTAGTGTTCATATTGAATTTCAAAAGTAATTAAAAAAGAAATGGTATTTTCTGTTACTGCCAAATAGTATTTTTATATTCCTCTATTTTCAAAATCAACAAATAGCATCTTATAAACTTGTTTATCTCTTCTTTGTGGCGTATTTTAATATGAATCCATTAGTAGTTAATCTTCATGTAATCATCCATAGCACCTTTCTATGACAAATGCAGATCAAGAAAAAAATAAATGTTTGATTATGAACTTTTAGGAATGCACATTTACCGCAAAATCTGTATGATCAAATAATATTAAAAAAAATTTTATAAAGCATTTTAAATAACATGGTCATTTGCTATCTCTTTTGCAAATACAATCTCATGTCAACCATTTAGATTTTGAGGTAGAATAGTTTGGGGTTAACTCTGTTGTAAATTCCATTCACATTCAGTAATACATATAATAAAGTTAGTTCAGATCTAATGAAGGTGTCCTTGAGACTTCTTCCCACTCCTCCATGCTGATTGATCACCCCTCCTGTACAGATGATGTTAACATCTATACCTCCAAGTTGGACTTCTATCCATGTATCTGACCACTTGCTGTATTTAAGCATTTCAAACTCAATTTCAAAAATCAAAATAGTTACTTCTCCTACTTTTTGTCTTCCCTATTTTCGTCCAGTCCTTTACCATGTCCAATAATTTTACTCCTAAAACATTCCCCAAGGCTTTCCCCAGCTTTAAACTGTAGAAACTGCCATAGTTCATTCCTCTAACATGTGTTGTCCAGCTCTTTTAATAACTTCCTAATAGGTCATCTGACATCCCTGCTCACTTTTTTGGGTGTTTATGCTACTTTACTTGCCAACATGATTGTCCCATGATATTTCTCCACCATCATAAAAACCTCCAGATCCTTTCATGTGTTAACAAATTAAATGCAGTCTCATTGTAGCTTAGTTGGTAAGAATCTATCTGCAATGCAGGAGATCCAGTTTCGATTCCTGGGTCAAGAAGATCTGCTGGAGAAGGGATCGGCTACCCACTCCAGTATTCTTGAGCTTTCCTTGTGGCTCAGCTGATAAAGAATCTGCATACAACCTGGAGACCTGGGTTCGATCCCTAGGTTGGGAAGATCCCTTGGAGAAGGAAATGGCAACCCACTCCAGTGTTCTTGCCTCGAGAACCCCATGGAAAGAGGAGCTTGGCAGGCCACAGTCCATGGGGTCGCAAGAGTCAGACATGACTTGGCGACTAAACCACCACCATTAAAATGGAATATAATACTCTCCTGCTAAGACCCCCCCCCACTACTATTCCAAATATATGTCCCTTACATAACTGAGCTTTAGCCAAAGTTGGAAGATAACTACAGTCTCTGGAGTTTGATATCTGCCTGTCACTTAATTGCTTGTTACCTCAAACAACCAACCTCAACTGTCTAATCTTTAAAACTGGCATTAAAACAGTTTCTAATTCCCAAGATTATTGTGAGTATAAAAAAAAATAATGCTACAGGTTAATTAAACAACTCACTGAATAAGCAATTATTTTTACTTACCTAAAAGCATCCTATAATGAAACAATTTTGAAAATAAAGATATGTTTTGAATACAAATCATCTCTGTCTCTTCTCTTATGTGTTGTTATTTTGAAATTAAAATGTTTATACTAAAACAAGTTGTAAATCTTACTGGTTCCCTTGTCAATAATGAGTTCATCAAATTTTTAACATATGTTCACCTAAAAATATGTTTATCCTGGAGCTCATATAATCAGGTTATACTTTATAATCTATACGTAATTTCAATAATAAAATGACACTCAGTTACTAAGATCTTCTTAATATTGTCTGAGGATCCATCAGAAGTCTGTCTTATATTACTCATGTGAGAGACTGTCATTGCAATAAATAACTTAAAAATTCTTGTTGACTTGTATATTAACAAAAAAGTCACCTGTAAATATTGTTTACATCCCCTTCACAGATCACAGTTTTATCGTGGTGAAGGGGCTTGCAAAATTCAGTGAAGCTATGAGCCATGCCAGGTAGACCCACCCCAACAGATGAGTCATAGTGAAGAATTCTGACAAAACGTGAGGAGGAAGTGGAGAAGGAAATGGCAACTACGATAATATTCTTGCCAAGAGAATCCAAAGAACAGTATGAAAAAAGCAAAAAGATATGACACTGGAAGATGAGCCCCCTAGGTCAAAAGGTGTCCAATATGCTACAAAAAAAGCAGAGAGCAATTGCTAATAGCTCCAGAAAGAATGAAGTGGCTAGACCTCATCAGAAGCAATGCTCAGTTCTGGGTGTATCTGGTGGTTAAAGTAAATTCCAGTGCTGTAAAGAAAAATATTGCATAGGAACCTGTAATGTTAGGTCCATGAATCAAGGTAAATTGGATGTGGTCAAACAGGAGATGGCAAGATTGACCATTGACATCATAGGAATCAGTGAACTAAAATGGACTTGGACAAGAATGGGAGAATTTAATTCAGATGATCATTATATTTACTACTGTGGGCAAGAATCCCTTAGAAGAAATTGAGTAGCCCTCATAGTCAACAAAAGAATCCAAAATGTTTTTCCAAGGCAAACCATTCAACATCACAAGAATCCAAGTCTACGCCCTAACCACTAATGCCAAAGAAGCTAAAGTTGATCAGTTCTATGAAGTCCTACAAAACCTGCTAGAACTAACAACAAAAAAATATGTTATGTTCATCATAGGAAACTGGAATGCAAAAGTAGAAAGTAGACTAAACAACAATTCTTTATATGCCACACATTTAATGCAGAGGTAGTTCTTTTACCATTGTTTTAAAACTTTATCAACCTCAAGATTGCTTTGGATATTCGAGGTTTTTTTTGTATTTCCATACAAATTGTGAAATTATTTGTTCTAGCTCTGTGAAAAATATCGTTGGTAGCTTGATAAGGCTTGCATTGAATCTATAGATTGCTTTGGGTAGTATACTCATTTTCACTATATTGATTCTTCTGCTCCATGAACATGGTAT
>SJYT01036196.1:71863-111979 GCA_006410635.1 Cephalophus harveyi | reverse complement strand
GAGATGGCTGGATGGCATCATGGACTCGATGGACGTAAGTCTGAGTGAACTCTGGGAGATGGTGATGAACAGGGAGGCCTGGCGTGCTGCGATTCATGGGGTCGCAAAGAGTTGGACACGACTGAGTGACTGAACTGAACTGAACTGAACTGGAGGCTAAGAATAGCACACTGTGATTAAAAAAAAAAATTCAGTAGAAGTACAAAGGAGGGAGCAACCCCACCTTTCTTTCGTCCCATCTTCTAGACTCCAGAGACACTGAAACCTGATAATCTGAAATTAGATGGAGTAGGAGCGTGCCTAGGGGAACATGTAGCTGGATCTTTCTAAGAGGAGAGGGTTGTGTGGGAGTGGCTGAAGCAGCACGGGGTAAGAATGAGCAACAGGAGAGGAGTGATTCACCCCAAGGCCAGACTCTCTGTGGAGGGCTTGCCCCTGAGGCCAGTGCATGCATGAGAACAATCCAGTGTTTAGGTTATTGCAGGAGGAGTGATGATGTATCAGTAACCTGGAAATGTAGTCAGTGTTGGGTTCCAGGAAGCCACAGAGAGGAGGACAAGCTACAGAACAGCGAGCTGCTGGAGCCATGCAAAGGTGAGCATTGAGACAGGAGGGTCCCTGCCCTGGACAGGGGAGCGTGCACTCAGCCCTCCAGCCCACATCTCCCCCAGGTCTATGTTCTACTGAGCTACTTGCTGGTCCCTTGACTTAATCACACTTTCTCCTTGCTGCTGTTCCTTCCACCTGGGACTCTGTTCCCCTCCACCTCCTTCAGCCTTCACCACCTGGCTAATGCTTACTCACCCTTGGTCTCTGCTCACACAGGCAGTCTTTCCGTCTCCCCGGCTCTGGGTTGGGAGCCTGTCTTAGGTACTTCAATGCACCCAGGACATAGCTCTATGTATATCACACTGTTACAACCACCTGCTTCCACAGTGCATCTTGTGAATGATGTGTCCCTGGAATTTTGCTCAGAGGCTGAGGCTGACTCACATTAGAGACTCAGTGCTTTCTAGCAGGGCTGGTTCAGAATCTAAACCCATAGATGCTGGGCACCCACTGGAGCTTCTCTTATATGCTGAAGAGTCAGAGGTGAATCCCTACAGAGACTGAGTGGGATTGAACAGTGAGGATGGTGAGCTGGGCAGGAACCTGACTGGAAAGGGTCTTGTACTTATGGCTAAGTAGTCTGAGTTGGCCCAAAAGGTCTTTCACTGTGTTTGCTAACCAACCAATCATCCTGAACAGAGAGGCACTAGATTCTAACAAGCTCCGGGCTTTATCCTCAGTTACCATGACAACCAGGCTTCACAGTGATGGATGGTATTGATTGACTGACAGATTCCTGGTGTCTTGGCTCTGTCCCCACCCCCCTTAAGTCATTTACATACACATGGAATTGAGACCCTTAGCACCATCCTCCTGAATTTATCCTGATTTTGACTTTCCTCCTCTATCACTGAAAACAGCCTCGGCCCAAAACGAAGGTGATGATGATGTCAAAATTACACACAGGGCCACCCTTAGCTCCCTCTCCCCCAAGTGATGTGGCAAGGAGAAAATGGGCTCTGGACACAGATCTTGGTTCAATCCCCGGTCTACTATTTATTTATTGTATCATTTTGGGCAAGTGGCTGAAACCATCTAAGCCTTGAATTGCTCATCTCTAAAATGGGAAAAAGTGCGCCTGCTGTGGAATGATCTGTGCATATTAAATAATGTCTGGAAAAGTTTTGCCCAGCACATAAGGTGGATGTTCCATCTTCTTCATTCATTCCGTCTCAGTTCCCAGTACAGCTAGCACCACAGAGAAGTTGATTAAGAAAACAGGTCTTCACAAACTCTTCAGCCTCCCTTAGTCTCTGATTTCCCCAGTTCCGAATCAGGAACCAACAGCACAGCCTGTGTATGGTGTGGCATTTCTGGCAGCAGCAATAATAGTAATTCTTGACCATTTTGGCTACTTTCAAGCCAGGAACTATCTGAAGCACTGTACGTGGCATGGATTAACTCATTTAACCCTTAGGGCAACCCTGAGAGACAGAGAGTGTTCTAATCTCCATGCTATAGATAACTGTGATATAGAGAGGTCCCGATAGTCAGTGTGCATGGACATTCCAGCTCGATTAGTCTCCACTTCAGTGCCTGGCCCTCAGCTATCCTCCAACCTCTTGTCATGACCACAGTCATCTAGTGGGCCAGAGTTTCTGAGGGTAGCCTCTCATCAGGCGGGGGAGTATAAGAGATCGCAGCCCCCAGATTAGCCATTGGAAGCATGGAGTCCTTTTCTGAGCTGCTTTGTGGAATGAGGGGGTCATGGAATGAAAGTCTTGGTGAGGCCGCTGCTACTCATGCCCCGTTATGAATGTTTCCTGCAGAGTAAGACTGCCTTGATGAGATGGAGTGGGCCCTGAGTTTGGGTATAGCACACCTCGCATCAAACCCTGATTCTTGGGCTTATGAGTCATAGATCTTAAGGCAAGTTACCTAACAACCACAGCAAAGACTAACAAATTTTGTTGAACACTTAATTGTACCAGACACTGCTTTTAGAGACTCATGTATAGAATCCATTTTCATCTCCATTTTCAAATGGGCAACATGAGGCACAGAGAGGCTCAGTCATTCACCCAAAGCCACACTCCCAGGGATGGGTAGAACTCTGCCTCCTGAGTTCACATGCTTAACCCCGACAGTTACTTCCTTTTCCAACCCTAGTTTGCCTGTAAAAAGAGCAAAGCCTCCTGGTCCCATAAGATTGTTTTGAGGCTCTGATAAGATAATGTTGATGAAAGAGCTTTATAAAATACCAACTCAGTCAAACAGGAGATATTACAAAGATGCAATTTGTATCATCAACCAAAAGAAGACCAGTGACTCTCAAAGAAACATTTTAGAGGTATTGTCTAGATAGGTTGGAATTAGCGCATCCCTGGGCACTTCTGGGGCCTGTCACATGCTAAGTGTTGAAAACCCAAGAGATGACATTGTAAGTTTGCAGAGTAATTGGAAAAACAGATCAAGAAATTGACAATTACCATAGTGCGCTAAATACTATGCTATAGGGAAGCATGGGGATACCATGACGGACACATAGGGATGCTGTGGGGACACAGATACAGGGCCTTTGGGGTAAGGGAAAGCTTCCTCGAGCTGAGTGGGAGGAACTCAGGGAAGGCAGTAAGGGGACTTTTATAGGGAACAGCACATGCCAGGGCACAGAGTTACTGGCACTCTTATTCTCAGGTAGTTGGGAGGAAGCATGCATTTTAAAGGATACACAGAAGCACAGAAGGGGCAAGTAAGTTAGCCAACACTTCCCGGCTCATCCAGCCACACACTAAACCATCATCTTTTCCAATGCTACGGCATGAAATAAACTATACGATTCTTCCTTTCCTTTCTGAGGCTGTCTTTGGGAGGAACCAATGTAGCAAAGCAACACAACACATAAATCACAGCCACCTGAGTGGCATTTGTTTGTTGCATAGAGATAAATAATGCATCACACCTGCTGTTTCCACTGGATGCTTTTCATCTGAGGAATGACAGAGACTTGCTGCTTCTGGCACCTCAGAAGTCAGGCTGCCTGGCTCTGCCTCGGAGCCGTGTGGATGCAGCATCTCCACACGGAGATGCGAGGAGTGAGGAGAGCTCTCGCACCTGCACACAGCCCAGACCAGGTGGAAAACAAGGAGCAGACCCGGTGGCCGGAGACACATCTCCCAGGCCCCTGGCCTCCCTGGCGGGCACAGCAGCTCCTCTAGGGACCAGATGAGAGTGCGGAGGGCCCCAGCGGTCTCCCAGCACTTCCTGGACTGATCTGCATCTCCCTTTCTTCCACTCTTGAGTTTAGAGCATGTTGGCCTCTCTGAGCAGAATCTTGCTGCCGGGGTCCCCAGGCCTCCTCGTGCCCACCCTCTGCTCTCAACGTCCTCCTCAGTTTGGTTAATCCCTCCTCATCCTTTCACGCTTGCTTCTGGTACCCTTCCTTTTACACCTGTGCATTTGTGGCCTTCTTTCAAAGTCCTCACCACACCGTACAAGAACTGTCAGCTCACCTATCCATGTCTCCACACCTGGCTGTAAGTGCCCTGCGAGCAAACACTCCCCTTACCCTTCTTTATTTCCCAGATGCCTGGCACACAATAAGAAATTACTAAGGACATGATGAAGTTATCCCAAATGTTCCTCAAGTATTCTGGTATGTTCTTAAAGTTTCAAAATCTTGACTTTAGAGGAGCTCTTAAAAGACCACTTGTCAATACTCCAAACCCTTCTACTCACAAGCACACAGCCAGCTTCTGCTTGGTACCCTCCAGATGTGGGGAGCTCACTGCCTCACAAAGCAATGATCTCCTTGGCCTCTGAGCGTTGCGGTGATTTACCTTACATTGAGTCTCAAACTCTCTCTCTGTAGCATCTGCCCTTTTGGTCCTAGTTCTTGCCCTTGTAGCCCCACCAACAAGCCATTAATTCCTTTTCCTTAAGACAACCCTCTGGGAAGTTGAGTCTAGTTCTCTGAGAGAGAAATCTCTCCTTCCTCGTTCCAATAAACATCCCACATCACCTTCAGTTCAGTTCAGTTCAGTCGCTCAGTTGTGTCCGACTATTTGTGACCTCACGGACTGCAGCACACCAGGCTTCCCTGTCCATTACCAACTGCCAGAGTTTACCCAAACTCATGTCCATTGAGTCAGTGATGCTATTCAACCATCTCATCCTCTGTTGTCCCCTTCTCCTCTCACCCTCAATGTTTCCAAGCATCAGAGTCTTTCTCAAGGAGTCAGTTCTTCCCATCCGGTGGTCAAAGTATTGGAGTTTCAGTTTCAACATCAGTCCTTCCAATGAACACCCAGGACTGATTTCCTTTAGGATGGACTGGTTGGATCTTCTTGCAGTCCAAGGGACTCTCAAGAGTCTTCTCCAACACCACAGGTCAAAAGCATCCATTCTTAGGCACTCAGCTTTCTTTATAGTCCACTCTCACATCCATACATGACCAATGGAAGGAAAATAGCCTTGACTAGGTGGACCTTTGTTGACAAAATAACGTCTCTGCCTTTTAATATGCTCTACTTCTGCTTACTGATTAGATTGGTTATAACTAACCTAACCTCTGTCTAGGTTGGTCATAACTTTCCTTCCAAGGAGTAAGCGTCTTTTAATTTCATGGCTGTAATCACCATCTGCAGTGATTTTGGAGCCCCAAAAAATAAAGTCTGACATTGTTTCCACTGTTTCTCCAACTATTTGCCATGAAGTGATGGGACCGGATGCCATGATCTTTGTTTTCTGAATGTTGAGCTTAAAGTCAACTTTTTCACTCTCCTCTTTCACTTTCACCAAGAGGCTCTTTAGTTCTTCTTCACTTTCTGCCATAAGGGTGAAGGGTGGTGTCCATAAGGGTGGTGTCATCTGCATATCTGAGGTTATTGATATTTCTCCCGGCAATCTTGATTCCAGCTTCTGCTTCTTCCAGTCCAGCGTTCCTCATGATGTACTCTGCATATAAGTTAAATAAGCATGATGATAATATACAGCCTTGACGTATTCCTTTCCCTATTTGGAACCGGTCTGTTGGTCCATGTCCAGTTCTAACTATTGCTTCCTGACCTGCATATAGGTTTTTTGAAGAAGCAGGCCAGGTGGTCTGGTATTCCCATCTCTTTCAGAATTTTCCACAGTTTATTGTGATCCATACAGTCAAAGGCTTTGGCATAGTCAATAAAGCAGAAGTAGATGTTCTTCTGGAACTCTCTTGCTTTTTTGATGACCCAGAGGATGTTGGCAATTTGATCTCTGGTTCCTCTGCCTTTTCTAAAACCATCTTGAACATCTGGAAGTTCACATCACCTTAAACATCCCCAAAAGGACCAGGCTTTGGATTTCTTCAAGCTTATGCTTCTTCTTACCCAATCATTCCCCAGCTTCTTTTTTTATCTTTTTGTGGTAAGAACACTTGACATGTGATTTACTCTTTTAACAAAAGTTTCAGCATACAGTACAGAATTCTTCACTCTAAGGACAGAGTGATACAACAGGAACTCCGGAACTTATTCATCTAGGGTAACTGAGAGTTTATACCCCAACACCCTCTCCCTCTTCCCCGGATAAACACAATTCTGTGCTCTGCTTCTGTGAGTTTGACCACTCTACATACTTCACACTGAGTAGAATCTCTGGAACTCTCTTGCTTTTTTGATGACCCAGAGGATGTTGGCAATTTGATCTCTGGTTCCTCTGCCTTTTCTAAAACCATCTTGAACATCTGGAAGTTCACATCACCTTAAACATCCCCAAAAGGACCAGGCTTTGGATTTCTTCAAGCTTATGCTTCTTCTTACCCAATCATTCCCCAGCTTCTTTTTTTATCTTTTTGTGGTAAGAACACTTGACATGTGATTTACTCTTTTAACAAAAGTTTCAGCATACAGTACAGAATTCTTCACTCTAAGGACAGAGTGATACAACAGGAACTCCGGAACTTATTCATCTAGGGTAACTGAGAGTTTATACCCCAACACCCTCTCCCTCTTCCCCGGATAAACACAATTCTGTGCTCTGCTTCTGTGAGTTTGACCACTCTACATACTTCACACTGAGTAGAATCATGCAGTTCTGGTCTTTCTGTGACTGGTTTCTTAGCATAACGTCCTCAGGGTTCAGCCATGGTGTTGCATACAGCAGGATTTCCTTTTTTTCAAAGGCTGCATGGTGTCCAGTGAATGTCTCGTTTTCTTACTTCCTTTGAAAAGTACAGCTCCCAGAACTTGGCTCCAGGTTCCAGGTTTCTCTAACCTGTGCAGAAGGAGTGAGGTTATCACTGCCTTTCCTCTATCGATTATAATTTTCACTTGGTGTCACTGCCCTACTGAGCTGGAAGTTATCTAAAACCCTTAGGCCTTTTCTCTGGTTCTCCTGCTAAGCTGACTCTATCCCTTAGTGTGCTCATGTACTTGGTATTTTATCTCCAGGACAGGATCTTGTAACTTTCCAGTCTGAATCTCATTTCTCGTGCTTGGTCTGTCTGTTCATCAGCCTTTTGAGGGCTTTTTGGATCCTGGTTCATTTTCTAGTTCCTTCCGCCTGGGTAGATACAATGAGCCTGGCTGCTAGGTCCTTATTTAAGGCATTAACTAGGACAGGGTGGAGGCCAGCTTGCTGTGACAGGTCACCGGAGGTTCTCTGTAGGACGAGGGTACTTAATATCTGATCCCAGATGCACTGCATAGATTTCATATGACATACTTGTTTAAAATATCATTTCCTGATTACTCTGAAATACAGAATCAGAATCTAGAGAAGTGGAGACCTGGAGCCTGTTTTTAATAAGCACTCCAGAAGATGTAGCCAGGTTCAGCAAACATCAATTCCAATTCACTGAGTTCAAAAGCCCAAAGCAAATGCCAGTTTGATCTGGTCCAGAGCTAAGGAGTCAGGCTGCTGAGATGGGGTGGAGCCCTGGCAGAGCACCCATGCATGTGCCCGTCTGGGCAAGTGTTGCTCAGTCGTGCTGGACATATTTCTGCTCTTCCCCTCACCCCTCCTCGGCTCTTCGCATCTGTCACTCTGGCTTTGTGTCTTAGCTTCTATACCAGCCTCAAGTCCTGGATTTTGGCATCACATTTGACCTCTCCTGGGCCCTATTCCAGCTTACTGGTCTTGGTTTTCCATGGGTGCTCTCTAGATAGCTCTCACTTGCAGTCCCCATGACTTCTGGCAAGAGACCCCTCTTCTAGCCCTGGTGTATCGAAATGAGCAACTCTCAGATCCAACTGAGCCTTCACTGACTATATGGCCCACATCTGCTAGCTTCTCAAGGCCAGGACCTTACTTGTTCAGATTGGCATCATATTTATAGCAGTTTTATCCTCAGAGTGTCTACCTTGTCCAACATACAGTATGCCTGGGATGGTAATAGTAGATGCTTAGTAAAATTTTCAGCAGAATTTATTCTGATGAAATAACTGGAATTAGTGAAAGTACCACTAATTCTTCTAAGCACGACAGACGTGTTTGAATCTCAGCTCCACTGTTCTTTTTAACTGCGTGGTCTTAGGCAAGACAATTAATCTTTATGAACCAAGTATGTCACAGCTAAACGTGAGACATGTCAGGTAGGTGACTAAGGATACTTTTAGCCCTCATGCTGTGTGGTTCTTAAGTCACAGACCTCCCCTTGCTGGCTGGTATCCTCCTTCAGGGTCCTCAGGAGGCAATTCTTTGCAATCAAGCCTTACTGTAGAATTCGCTTTTCCTAGCAGCGCCTGGCAAGCTGTCGGCAGACCCTTCATGAGCATAATCACTCCACAGGCATCCTCCAGCCCCCACTAATCAGCCCGTCCTGTCACTTTAATTCAGCAGCACTCCACCACTCACCTAAGTAATCACTCTGGCTTCTGCCCATGAATTCCTTTCATCCACTTTTGTTTATCACTGTTGAAGCAATTTTTAATCAAAACAATTAAATATGCTAAATCTTCCTCAATTAGTAGTGCATTAAAAATTAAAAGTACTTGAACAGAAATGGCAGAAGAAGCCGTTTGCTTGGTGCTGAGTGCTGGTACTTAAAGGATCACTTCTCCCAGAAACTCTCAGCTCAGAGTTATTCAGAAACCACTGCGCACAGAGGCTCAGAGGGCCCTGGCCAAGAGAGGCCTGGGGATGAGCAAGTCTAACTCCTTCTCTCCATAAATGGCAAACTGAGACCCCATGAGGTTGGGGACCTTTTCTAAGTTCATACAGGGTGTCAGGGACTGGGATGTGTTTTGTTTCACTTTTAAAAAAAAATAAAATTTGTATATATTTAAAATATACAGTATGATTATATATATATATATATATATGAAATGATTATCACAATCAAGCTAATTAACACATATTCTCCTCACATAGTCAGGTGTGTGTGTGTGTGTGTGTGTGTGTGTGTGTGATAAGAGTACTTGCAATCTAAAAAAAATAAAATTTGTATATATTTAAAATATACAGTATGATTATATATATATATATATATATGAAATGATTATCACAATCAAGCTAATTAACACATATTCTCCTCACATAGTCAGGTGTGTGTGTGTGTGTGTGTGTGTGTGTGTGTGATAAGAGTACTTGCAATCTACTCCCCTTGCAAATTTCCAGTTTTCAATACAGTATTATTAACTAGAGTCACCAGGCTGTATATTAGCTCTCTGGGTTTATTTCTCCAACACAACTGCAACCTTGTGCAGCATCTCCCCTTTTGCCAACCACCTCCTTGTCCTGGGAAACCACCATTCTACTCTCTGCTTCTATATATATGACTTTGTAGAGCTCATGTATAAGTACAATCGTAAAGATTTTTTTCTTTTTGTGTATGACTTATTTCATTTTGTATAATGTCCTCTAGTTTCATCCACATTGTCCCAAATGGCAGGATTTCTTTACATTTTAAGGTAGGACCTTTTTCTATAGGATATATCTACAGGGTGTGTGTGTGTGTGTGTGTGTATATATATATATATATATATATATATATGTCATACATATATACATACACATATATATGGGCTATATAAAGTATATACATATGTATATAATTTTTAATATATAATAATTATGTATATTATATATTATAATTATATTGTATACACTAATACATATAATTATGTATATTTATATGTAAGTATATAACCATAATGATTATATATAAGTTATAATTATATATAACTATTTGATCATTGGACTTCCCTGGTGGCTCAGAGGTTAAAGCGTCTGCCTCCAATGCGGGAGACTTGGGTTCAATCCCTGGGCCGGGAAGATCCCCTGGAGAAGGAAATGGCAATCCATTCCAGTATTCTTGCCTGGAGAATCCCATGGACAGAGAAGCCTAGTAGGTTACAGTCCATGGGGTCGCAAAGAGTCGGACATGACTGAGCGACTTCACCTCACTTGATCATTATTAATTATATAATATGTATATAATTATTCTATATACAGTAATTTCTTTGTCCATTCATCTAAGTGACTGGGATTTGAATTCATGATTCCTGGCTTCTAAGATTCTTTCCATCAGAAACTGTTACCAAACAATTCTTGGCATTCATTTTCATTCATCAATCATTTATCCTAAAGAGTATTTATGGAGATCCTCCTCCATGGCACTCTGACAGAGTGCTAAATAAGATATCAGTGCTTGATCTCATAGAGTTTAGTTTCATAGGAATGCCAGCAAGTAAACTTGCTGCCCAAAACTCCCTTGAAAATATTGAATCTAATCTTTAGCTTAACTGAATTACAATCTAAATGATCTTTCCTTTGTGGTTGCTGGGATAATACACTGACTAGTTATAATTATTTATAGTTACAGTGAAAAGCAATGATGTGCTGAAAATACAAACTCCAGTTCACAGCCTTCAGAAGCCTTTAGCTACAGAGGAAGTTGAACTTTGTAGCAATGGTCAATATCTTGCTCCGGTCTGCTTTTCTAGCCTTATCTTGCCACTTGACCAAGGGTTGGAAACCCCAATCTGTTCACCTACAGGCTGTGGGATTTGGGGCAAAATGACATCATTCCTTTGAGAATTATGTTCTTCATTTGCAAAATGCAGATTCCTCAGCAGCTCCTCAGATATAGACAGAGACAGCTAATGTGGGCCTGATGGTTCTCATGGGTCAGAAGACAGGCAGCCTCCCTGTGGAGATCTATCAATCTTCTGACAGCACCTAGCCTCTCCGAGGTGCAAAGAGGACCTGGGCAAAAAGAATTGGGACACAAATGATCATTCAGACCCAGACAAAGCACACGAGTATCTTTGAAGAAAGGGGGATGTGTTCTGATTCAAAAGTGCTTCACGGAAGAAATGGTATTTAAATTGGAGCTTGTGTGGACTTCAGAATGACAGTGAAAAAGGAGAGAGGAAGGGGCAACATATGCAAGATTGGTGCCAGTCATGGGCCAGGCACTGCACTAGGCACAGGGGTAAAGGAGATGGATCAGACAGAATCATCTTCTCAAAGAGACCCCAGGGAGAATGTGCAAAGGAAAAGGAACAAGCACTTTTGACCAACTAGCATGTGCAATCCATATTCCTTCTTATTTCAAGAATATTTGCATTGGGACCACAGAGAAGAAAACACTGAACCTGAGTTAAAGAGCAGGGATTTCAACCCAGATCTCATAGACTATAAAACAGAAGCTAGTTTTTACTCCTGTGAGCTGGTGAGCTGTGAACTACTATTATAAGCTAGTTGTACATATTCACTGTCTTTCGTGTCTCAGCATTCTGTGTTTCTCTGCTTCCTGTTGCAGATGTTACCAGCACTGAAATCCAGAGATGCTTTGGAGTCTCTTTGGGCATTGAGCATGAGTATTCAGAAAAGATGAAAGTTGGAGGAAGTTTATCATTAGGACCCTGTAAAAAATCTGGAGATGGCAAACTAAGCAAGTATTCATAATGGGCTTCCCCCCAAAGAAACCAGATTCCTCCTTGGACACAATCGAGGCATCTATATTCTCTTTCCAATTGATTCCATTTCAGTTGATGGTCGCACTGTGTATCTGTTGAATACCCCAAACCAATGACCTGTAGTGACCCTATTTTGAATCCCAACATGGGCTGAGATCACCTTAGAAATGCTTGACTTCCTATTTGTACAACATCCTAGATTTCAGGCACCAGACAAAGATCTGAGTAAGAGCTGGGAGGAAAAACATGTGCAGACAGAATCTGGAAAGTTAACGATTGAGATCAAGTCCCATCAGGTACAGCTCAGAGGGAGGACACAAGTTTGCTGAGAGATAAAAATGTGGTTACAAAGTCCAAGTTCAAAGAATAATTATTAGAGAAAAATTGTGCAAGAATACTTTATAACATCTCCTACACAGGTCACTATATATGCTCATGTATTCATTTATTCATTCATGCAACATGTATTGAGTCATTTTTTCCAGGTGGAAGACACACAAGATGCAAGGATGCTGAAATAGTTTATAATAGATGGATGAGTAGATGAGGTTCAGGTTACTTCCATTGCACTGGGCTACTCATGTCTCAGGGTCTTGAGTCAAATACTTCTCTCGGTCACTTTTCCCTCCTCCCTCCATTTACCTGCCAAGATTCATCCATTCTTCTAGGTAACTGACTTTTTACCTGACCACCTCCCCCCTCCTACTGTAAATCTGACCACATCTTTCTCTGAACCCCTACTAAGAAATCAGTTACAGCACCTATAATATTTGGTTGAAGCTATTTGGCATAGCTTCCCTGGTGGCTTAGAGGTTAAAGCATCTGCCTGGAATGCTGGAGACCTGGGTTCGATCCCTGGGTCAGGAAGATCCCCTGGAGAAGGAAATGGCAACCCACTCCAGTACTCTTGCCTGGAGAATCCCATGCAGGGAGGAGCCTGGTAGGCTACAGCCCATGGGGTCGCAAAGAGTCGGACACGACTGAGTGACTTCACTAAGCACCAAGCAAACATTTGGCCTGTAAATGAATACATGACTAAATCAATCATTATCCATTTTTCCATCTTCTCCCTCCTCCATGTTGGGTTGAGCTGTCTTCCCAGGGCCTGCTCTAATCCAAAGGATGAGTCGATTTCCAAGTGTTGATGCTTCTTTTCTGCCTTGTCCTGCTAGTTAACTGAGCAAGGTAGAAGACTGGGAGACAGCTGTAAGGAGAGCACTTAAACTCTTCCAAATCTCCTCTAGTGGAGCTTGCCAACTGGTCCTTGGGCATCTAAGGAAATGCGCTAACGTAGTTATTCTCTCAATGGTAGCTAAAGACCAGAAGGCCATGGGGATGGAAGACTTCGTTTCTCGGGTGCGCGGTGGCACCTCTGGCTGGGGAGGCGGCTTGACCCAAGACAGCAGCATCGTTACCTACCGTTCCTGGGGGAGGTCATTAAAGTATAATCCTGCAGTTATTGATTTTGAGGTAAGTCTTTTCGCAGTTGAAGAAACTCTAGGTCCACAAGGAATGAAAGTGAAGCAGACCAGATCATTTTATATTTCTTATTATGAGTCCATCAAAAAACAAGATTAAATGTAACGGCACGCTGAACTGGTGGCCTTCCCCAAGCCTGACTACAGGGACGCGTGACCCTATCTGCAGCCCACAGGAGAGCTGGGGTCACAGCTCACTGTCTGGTTAGGGTCTAGTGTTATACTAGTAGCCCTAGAATTTCTTCAGGAGTAGGCCACCTTATTAAAAAAAAGCATTATTCACATTTATACATAAAAGACTTTAAAAATCACATCTGTTAAGTTGGAGGTTGGCAAACTTTTTTCTGTAAAGAGCAGATAGTAAATACTTTAGGTTTCTAGGCTATATACAGTCTCTTTCATACAAGTTCTTCTTTTTCTCCAATCTTGTAAAAATGTTAGTCATTCTTAGCTCAAGTGAAGTCGCTCAGTCGTGTCTGACTCTTTGCGACCCCATGGACACCAGGCTCCTCCGTCCGTGGGATTTTCTAGGCAAGAGTACTGGAGTGGGTTGCCATTTCCTTCTCCAGGGAACTTCCCAACCCAGGGATCGAACCCAGGTCTCCCACATGGTAGACAGACGCTTTACCGTCTGAGCCACCGGGGAAGTCAAAGGTCATACAAAAACCAGCTGTGGGCTTAGTGTGATTTCCAGCTGCAATCTGCTGCCCCTGCTCTAAATGATCTCATCACAATGACCTCTGGCACAGATAGGATTCTCCCCATTGAAAAGATTAGGAATCTGAGGTTCCAAGTCATCAAGGGAATCACTTAGGGTCACAGAGCCCATAGGTGGAAGTACCTGGATCCAAGACCTTTGGACTTCATGTCCAGTTCTCTCTTCTCTCTACCTTAGCACCGTCCTTACAGCCATGGCTCTCAGCCACTAGGGTCAATTTTTTTTCCCCAGGAGACGTTGGGCAATATCTGAAGACATTTTTGCTTGTAACAACTGAGAAGATGCTATTGGCATCTAGGGGCCAGAAGCCAGGGAGGCTGCTAAACACCCACCAATGCACAGGGCAGCCCCCACAAGGAAACACCTGGCTGCTGGTGCTAACAGTGCCAGAACTGAGAAATCTTGCCTTAAATCTCTAACCCCACAAAGGAAGTAAAGTTGTATTCAAACTGTAAAGCAAGTGAATTATTCCACCAGTATCATCACACCATTCAATTCATATGTAAGAAAACCTAATACTGTCTTTTGGGAGAGAGAGCTTGAGTTTAGGGTGAAGAAGATGTAAGCCATTAGAAAATGAGAGTTACATTTTGGGCTTTTAAGTAAAATATTATTGTTTTCTTGCCCATTTTTCCTGACCTTTGCTCATTTTCTATATATAGTTAAAAATTCCAGGTGTGGACACATTTCTTCTCTTTAAAATATATACAAACAGTTAAACCTAAAAATATATTACAACACCCTCTTTTCTATGAAGAAAGAGGTCAGATGGATTAACCTTGATTTCATTTCTTCTCCAATAAGTAAGAGACCATTTTCACGCAACTGTAATTCACATAGGGTCTGAAAATTGCTATCATCAAGCTATTAGTGATTTGGGCAAAACTGTAAAATTGATATCAGGAGTAATATATCAACTTTCATGGGCAAGAGGTAAGCTCTTTGTTTGCTTTGAGCAAAACATCCAAGGGGAAGACTGTCGTGTATGATTTGAAGAAGACTCAATCTGTCTTTTGGGAGAGAGAGCTTGGGTTTGGAGTGAAAAAGACGTGGTTTGGCTCACGGATCAGCCACCTTTTTGATGTGTGTGTGTGACCTTGGATGAATTTCTTCATTTTCTGAGGCTCAGGGTTCTGCTGTGTAACATGGGGATAGTAAAATGTTACATCTCAAGGTTAGGGAGAAAGACATCAGTACTTAGTGAAGTCAGATGAGGAGGCAGGTTTGTGGAGGTTAAGGAAGCTGGCCAAATCTCAGAACTAGAAAATGGCACAGCTCAACTGGAGCCAAGACTGACTGATTCTAATGCTCAGGATCTCTTGACAACCCATGATGACCCCTGGAAGGTTGGATTCGATGCATGAGGCTGTTGGCAGGTCATAGAGCAGGGGATTGATGCAACTAAAGCTGTGCTTTAAATGAAAATGCTCAGAGACAGACACACAGACAGGCAATCAGACTACAGACGTGGAGGGGAGGCCCGTTAGAGAGTTATTTGGAACTTGATGCTTAGAGTGGAAGAATCTTTCTCACTTGCATATTCCCAGAGCTTAGCAGTGTCTATTTATGGCAGGTGCTTAGATTGAGTGAACACAGGAATCATGCCACGTGATGATGTTGTTATGGTATACATTATTATATATTATCTGTTATTTTATAGTGTGTTATACCATAATACTTTCTTTCTCTGAATTTTTTTTTTCATTTGTAAAATGGGAACAAGACCATTGCAAATAGCTTTCAAGCTCTAACATTTTAAGAATCATTTCCCCAATCTTCTTCCCTCTTTAAGTCCCACCATCCCTTCCACACCCTATTCTTGAGGATTCGGAGAATAGAAAGGAGAGATGGAGGTCTGAGTTCTGGGCTCCGCCGGAAGGTCAAAGGAAAGCTGCCCAATGGTCCTGGCTTTCTCTGGAACTAAAAGTCATATTTATCCAGGGCAGTCCATTCTGCACCAATTTCCTAACAGTGGGGCCAAATTCCCTGCACTTCCAGTAATGGTCCTCTCCCCTTGGCTGGGGGCCCAGCCACTACCAACATGACCAGCCTGGTGACCTCAGCCACGGCCCCTGGTCACAGGACAAGGTTGTTTGCCACAGGTCTCTCTGTACACATTTCCAGGAACCCACTCAAAGCATGGCAAGTGCCCTTACTGACCTCTGATTTTTGAGAAGTAAGTTTGCTCCAGTAGGGTTCAGTCCCATCTCAGAATGGCTCTGTGACCTTGGCAAATCCTTCCTCTCTCAGCTCCTCAGGTTCCTCTCCTGTAAAATGAGAGACCTGGGAAAGAGTTTTCATTTTTATGTGTTTAAAAAATAGTGTTATAAGCATATTAAAGATAATCATATATACATGCAGTTTAAAAAATGTTTTTTTTTATTATCATCACATCTAATAAAAATGGTGCTTTATTTCATTCTGTTTTTCTTCTTTGCAATAGTATCTCACATTCATTATTTCCTTAGATCCTCAAGTGAATTTTAAGTAAGTTATTATTCCCATTTTATAGATAATGGGGCTCATGCTCAGGAGGGGCAGTTCTGGACCACACAGCTGAGAAGTGAGCAGCATTCATTTAGCCGTGACTGTGTGACAGCCCTTCCCTGTCTTTCAACTTTAATCCTCTTGATAAACCAGGAGTGTAGGACTATTTTTCTCACTTTACAGATGAGGAAGGAAGGCTCCATGTGTAACAGGACAGAGATCACACAGCTAGAAGCAGAGCTGGGATTTGAAGCCAGATTTTCTAGCCCCAGATTCAGTGTTCTCTGTTCTATCTATGTCTTTCCAAGCAGGAGTTGACCACCCTTTCCCCACTAGGGGATATCTAGCAAGATCAGAAAACAGTTTTGGTTTTCATGGCTAGAAGATGCTATTGGCATCCGGTAGGTAAATGCCAGCAATGGTCCTAATGATCATACAATGCACAGGCCAGCCCGTCCCTGCCAATAAAGAGTTATTCAGCTGGAGATGCAATAGTGCTGAGGCTGAGAAACCCTGGACTACATTCCTGCCTAGGATGGGCTGCTGCAAATATAAAGCAACCCAGCATACACACAGGCAAACCCCACACTCACACCCTTAGGGGTTGTGCTCAGCAGTGGCAACACAACTGCCTATCAAGAACTTTATTAATCCCTGCATTGAAGGCTGACAATAAAACATACACATGGACATGTAAGTACTTACACTCTTCCTGCCTCCTAAGAATGCTGGCGGGGGCAGATGAGTTGGCACAGCTAGCTTTTGGGTTCTTGTCTTCCTCTGGGATCTGGGGACCACAGGTTTCAAAGTTATGTAGCACCATGTTCAGCATGGTCCATTGTGTGTGGTCCTGAGCTGGTCACTCAAACACTCTTAGACTCTGATTCTTCATCCATGGCCTGGGAAACCTAATACCCGCTTTACAGAGTGGCTGCTTGGATCTAAAGCAACAGGATAATCTGGCTCTGTGCCTGGCGTGCAGCAGGCCTTCCCGAGGCTTGATGACCAGTTCTTGGGCTCTGGGAAGCTGTACAGAGCCCAGGGTGCAGTCCTTTGTTCTTTCTGTGCCCACAGATGAGGCCCATCCACGAGATACTGCGGCACACGAACCTGGGGTCCCTGGAGACCAAGCGCCAGAACCTGCGGCGGGCCCTGGACCAGTACCTGATGGAATTCAACGCCTGCCGCTGTGGGCCCTGCTTCAACAATGGGGAGCCCATCCTTGAGGGTACCAGCTGCAAGTGTCAGTGCCCCGTGGGTCGCCAGGGCCTTGCCTGTGAGCAAACACCGTCAGAGGGTAAGGCCCACGCATCCTCACTCAGCTTCTAGCCTACTCCAGCTCTGTGCCCTCTTGTCCACTGCTCTGGGAACCCACATTCTGAGCTCTATGACTGACCCCTGCGTTTACCAGTTCTTATGCTCTCTCCCTGCCATCAGGACCCTCTCTCAGATGAGAACAGTTTTAGACCGAGGTGCATATGGATAACAGGGCTCATTTCTGGAGGGATGTATTCATTTCCAAAGGCTGCCACAACAAAGTATCAAAAACTGGGTGGCTTATAGCAATGGAAATGTATTGTCTCAGACTTCTAGAAATCAGAAATCCCATTCTGGGTGTACTGGCCAGGCTGCTTTCTTCTGGAGGCTCCATGAGGGAATCTGTTCTTTCTCCCAGCCTCAGGCGCTTGTCAGCCAACACTAAGCATTCTTGGCTTGTAGCTACACCATTCCAGTCTCTGCCTCTGTCTTCACGTGCTGATCTCCATTCTACATCTCTGTTTTCTTATAGAAACACTAGTCACTGGACTAGGACCTCCCCTAATCCAACATGACATCATATTAACTTGATTTTATCTTCAAAGACCCTATATCCAAATACGATAACATTTGCAGGTAATGGGGTTGAACATCAACCTATCTTTTGAGGGGCATTATTCAATCCACTACAAGGGATAAATAAGTTGTCGTGACTAAACACAAGCTTGGGGCAAGTAATGTAATACTTAAGGTTTCAAAGTTAAACCTATTAAGCTGCAACACAAAGCAACTGCATCAGAAAAGAAGTTTCTCAAATGAGGGTCCAAGTCCCTTAAAGATGAAGTCTAGAGACCTGCATGTGAATCTCAGCTGTTTCACTAACTTACTGATATGCTGATAATCATTTCATCTTTCTGGGACCCATCTTTCTCATCTATGTTTCCATTTGAGCTTCAAGACTCTCTATGCATATTTTAATCCATAAGCTTCCAATTTTTCCATGTATACTTGTACACAGAATGATGGCAAAAATATGGGCTACCAAATCAATGTATAAATCAGTCTCATTTGACAACTGCAATGATGAAAATGTAAAGAAAAATAATTCTGGAAAGGTCTATCTAAGGTTATCTGTAAAACAAATTATTGAGGCACAGGGTAGATGGGATAGGAGCCTGGTTTTAGAGTGAGATGATGATGGGTCACATCATCATTTTATTGATGGGAGCGTTGTTCTAAATGGGAGGCAAGATAACACAGCTATGGTGTCAAACAGGCCTTCACATCCCAGTGGTGCTAACTTTCATGTTGGGTAGGCGTCCCCTGTAAAGTGGGGGTGATGTTGGTCCCTGCATCACAGTGTGCTGAGAATTAAACTAGCTAATTTGTGTGGCAAGCTCAGTTCAAGTAAGAAAAAAGAAGAGAGAACTCTACTGGTAGAAGATCTGTCCTGAGTTGGAGCTGCATCTAAATCCCTCCTTTGTGGGCTAAAGGGAATATAAATGGGGTCCCAACAAGCTGCCTGATATCCTGTAGGAAGAATTCCAAGAGGGGTAAGCCAAGATGTGAGTCAATTCTAGAGTCCTTACGAAGGAAGATGCAGAGAACAAAACCCAAGCAGAACAATTACATGGGCCAAGCCTGGTACAGTTTCCTCATGGGAACTGGAAGAAAAGACACTGCCTGTTAGGTGTGTAAGTTGGGAGATACACACAAAATCATGCAGGGTTGATACAGCCCGGCTCCAAGGCCCAGGGATTTCTTAACTTTTCAAGCAGAGTTTGGACTGCATTTCAGCTCCCATTTGCCTCACTGGCCAGGCAACTTTCCAGAGGAACCAAAGGTCAGTGAACAGAAAGAATAACAAATAATTCTGCACCAGGCGCTATTGCAACACTTCATGTGCATGAACTCCTTTATCCCTCCAAGAATGCGATGTTGTCGCTGTTCAGTTGCTAAATTCTGTCTGAATCTTTGCGACTCCAGGGACTGCAGCACGCCCTTCAGTATCTCCTGGAGTTTGCTCAAATTCGTATTCATAGAGTCAGCGATGCTTTATCACCCCAGTTCACAGATGAGGATACGGGGGCAGAAAGAAGGTGAAATGACTTGCTGGGTCATCTGTCTGGGGAGAGTCAGAGGCAGCATTTGCATCCAGGTGATCTGATGTTAGGACCCAGGCTCTTAACTGTTACATTCTATTAATTTACATTCTAAGACAGGGGTCCCCAACCTTCGGGCTGCGGACCTGTAGGTGGCATTAGATTAGAAATAAAAGTGCACAATGAATGCAATGCGCTCAAATCATCCTGAAACCATCTCCCCTGCACCCCGGTCTATGAATAACTATCTTCTGTGAAACTGGTCCCTGGTGCCAAAAAGACTGGGAACTACAGTCCTACGAATCAGGACATGTGGGGAATGAAGGCAGAGAGTCTGAGATGAGTGCACTGACCATCACTCTGGGGAGTGGACAGGGAGGATATGGTCCAAGTGCTGGTTATAAGGTGACCTGGTTTGAAAGAACAGATGTCAGCTCTATCTGGATGATTAGAATCAGAGCATGTCAAGGGCCCCTAGAGCCAGAGACTTGTTTGGATTCCTGTCCACACAGCATAGAGAAAAGGGAACAGGGGGTGTGGACTACCCAGAGATGTCTCGCCAGCGATCCAATGCTGGGCTTGGTGGTGACCACGCTGAGTCACATGAACCATGGTGGGCACTAGATAATGGGGACATGATAATAATGATCTAAGGTGTGGCAGGGCACAGAGTGCTGGGTCCTCCTCACAGCCCTGTTTTCCCTGCAAGATTACATTCAGTCAGTTGCATTCAGCTCATGGTGGTTCCATTAACCTTGTTCTAAGCAGGGTATGGACCTCGGGTGGTCGTGAGGCTATCAGACTGAACTTTCAGGCAGACAGAGATCAATCTGGCAAGGAAATCTAAGGCTGGGGAATCAGCCACCATGGAGACCCACTAATGGAGGGCCCGAGGGATTTTCCCAGCAAATCTTTGCCTGTAGGGACCAAGCCACAGAGGTGAGAGGAATAGAGAACCCTGCTGTGGCTGCCCCACCAGGGAGTATAATTACAGAGCTGGAAGGGACTTGAAGATAATCTAACCCAATGATATTCACACTGGGATCTGACGAAGGCTGGGGTCTCCTAGGGGCTGCCCCAGGGGAGCAGGGAAACCTAATAGAAACCCCAGCTTCAAATAGGACAGCTTCACTTTCATCTGACTTCCATGTCAGGTCCCATCCAAGATTTCATTTAAGGAAAAACAACAACAACAGTAATGAAAAAAGTTGTGATGGAAAAACCCCACTGGATGAATCCATCCTTTTCCTTTACAGAGGTAAAAACTCAGGCTAAGAGAGGAGATGAACTGGTCCAGAGGCATACAGCAGTCCCAGGCTGGAGGGACTGTGTAAGCTGGGTTTCCAGAGACAGTGCATGTTCAGCACACGGGTTCTGATGCTCTGTGCAGAGAATCTATCAACCACTGAGGCTCCATCAGAGACCAAGGGGGTTGGTTTTTGAACCTCATTTAAAAGCCTAGTAATCCTTTCCCTAGGGATGTCTGGCTGGCCTTTGTCTGTGAAGCCCCAGCTGGGAGATGAGCTCCCTCTCTGCACACACTTCACTGGATTGGAGTCATTCTTCCAGAGGCACACGCCTCCATGCCTCTCCCTGCTATCCATCTTCCATGGAACCGTGGGTTCCAATTTCATGAGATGGGCTCCCAGTGGCCTCTTCTCACTCCACTCAGAGTTTCAAATTAAGTGTGAGGCAGCAAGCACAGAGGTCTTGGTTGGCTACACCCAGGCATTTCCCCAAGGAGGGCGTATAGACCACTCTAGGGTGGCGGGATGGGCTTCACTCTTCACTATCCGAGCTGCTGGTGGTATGCTAACCTTGTTCCCTGGGAAACCATCCATGCAGGAGCTAAGGCGGATGGTCGTTGGAGCTGCTGGAGCTCCTGGTCGGCTTGCAGATCGGGCACCCAGGAGAGGAGGAGAGAGTGTAACAATCCCGAACCCCGGAACGGAGGTGCCTTGTGTCCAGGCCACAGGGTGCAGACCCAGGCGTGCTGAGTGCCTCCCGGCATAGGCTGGAGCGGGGACAGGGGATGTCACTGCTTGCGCTGACCAATGGATGCAGACCTCACTCAGCTGACAGAAGATACCCATCAGCATGGACTTTTTCTTTGTCCTGGACCAGACTGTGCCATCAACAACCAATGGTTCTATCACCCACATAACTCAGTCAAAATTGGGTGTTGAGAGTTAATTAGAGGGTTAGCTGCTCATGGCACTTTGGATCATCCAAAAAGAAAAGAAAAGGAACTATCTCCATTCATGTCTTAGAGGGACTTTTAGGATGGTGGAGGGACAAGGCAGGCAGATACTTTTGAAACCATCAATTACCAATAAAACACAGTACCATGAGAATGGTCTCAGTTCTTTGATAACATTTGTTCATTTGGAGAACCATTATTAGTTTGCAAGATAAGAAGACATACTGAAACAAACAGAAAAATTAAAGACTGACTCAAGTTCCTTCAATTTTCCCTCACTGGGACTCAACATATTCTTGTATTCCTTCAATTAATCGCTCGTATTTGCTTGAGTTCTTACCACAAATATCACCTTTCTCCCACTTATTTTCTCACAGCACACTAGTCTTTTCTTTCATTGTCTTTTTCACAATTAGTAATTATATACTGGATCCCACATCTCCTGTGACTATTTTTGACCTCTCTCCCCGTGGATAGTAATCTGGAAGGCAGGGATCAGCTTTGTCTCATTCAGCACTGTGTCCCCAGAGGTCAGGGCTGTGCCTTGAATTGGAGGGAATTAACAAAGATCTGTGGGTAAAGTGAGGGACTGAATGAAGAGTCACTTCAGAAATGTGGTCTCTCCTCCACTCCCAGAGGGAAGTGTGAAATCCATGCATCTGCCAGGCACCTCGGGCTCCCCTTTGGATTCAGCTGGTAAAGAATTCGCCTGCAATGCAGGAGACCTGGGTTCGATCCCTGGGTTGGGAAGATCCCCCAGAGAAGGGAACGGCCCCCCACTCCAGTATTCTGGCCTGGAGAATTCCATGGACTGTATAGTCCGTGAGTTCGCAGAGTCAGATGCGACTGAGTGATTTTCCCTGTGCTGTGACTTTGCCCACCTGTGGAAGAGCCAGTCATATCAGCCTGCCTCACTCTCCCCACAGTATTCCAATCAGTCCTCAAAGAGCAAACGAGTGTTGCATTGACTTTTCTGTTGACCCAAAGATCGTGAGCTCCTCGAAGGTAAAACCTGCCCTCCCAGTTGGTATGAAAACTGTGTATTGACTGACACACACACACATATATAATATATATGTATATATCTCCCTATCCTTCCAGAATCCTCAGTCATGCATGCTAAGTCACTTTAGTCACGTCCAGTGCTTTGAGACCCTATGGACTGTAGCCCGCCAGGCTCCTCAGTCCATGGGATTCTCAGGCAAGAGAATCCACTAGCGTGGGTTGCCAAGCCCTCCTCCAGGGGATCTTCCCAACCCAGGGACTGAACTCGTGTTTCTTATGTCTCCTACATTGGCAGGCAGGTTCTATTACCATTATCACCACTTGGGGAGCCCCTCGACCATTCATATGTATTAAAAAAATCAGAAGTTAGGGTCACAGGAAGTTAACTGCTGAATTAATGCCAAAATATATGGCACATAAAATAAGTGCCAAAGGAGACCAGGTGAAAGAGAGATTTACCATTCCTAGTGTATATTAAATATATGGAATGGGGCTTTACCTAGACCTTGAGGGATTTTTGAACTAGGTAGAAAGGGAGAAGAACTTTAAGATAGAAATACATCATGTGAAAAAGTTTGAACCCGAGAAAGTGTATTAGGGGTGTGTGTGGGTGTGTATGTGTTGGAATGGGGAGTGGGGAATAAATTAAGTTATATAAAATACTTGGCACAATGCCAGTCATATGTGAAATTATTAGCATCACTCTTACTGTTACTATTATGAACTAAAGCTTATAGTTTAGAAGTTTATTTCTGTACTCTAGACTGATCTGAAAGAAAAAAAAAAAGACTCATATTGCTTCTCATCCTGTCATTAACTTGCTGCTGCTGCTGCTAAGTTGCTTCAGTCATGTCCGACTCTGTGCGACCCCATAGAGGGCAGCCCACCAGGCTCCCCCGTCCCTGGGATTCTCCAAGCAAGAACACTGGAGTGGGTTGCCATTTCCTTCTCCAATGCATGAAAGTGAAAAGTGAAAGTGAAGTCGCTCAGTTGTGTCCGACTCTAGCAACCCCATGGACTGCAGCCTACCAGGCTCCTCCATACATGGGATTTTCCAGGCAAGAGTACTGGAGTGGGGTGCCATTGCCTTCTCCAGTCATTAACTTACCTCCTACTTTTAAAACTTGATTTATCATAATAATTTCCACTTATTATTTATTGGAGGCTTCCCAGGTGGCGCTAGTGGTAAAGAACCCGCTAGTCAAAGCAGGAGACATAAGAGACATGGCTTTGATTCCTGGGACGGGAAGATTCCCCATAGAAGGAAATGGCAACCAGTATTCTAGCCTGGGCAATCCTATGGGGAACCCCCCATGGGGTCACAAGAGAGTCAGACACAACTCTGCGGCTAAACAACAACAGAAATATCTATCTATCTATATGTATATATACACAAAATATGTATATATATCTGAATCACTTTGCTATATACTTGAAAGTAACACAATGTTGTAAATCAACTATACTTCAATTAAGTAGTATCACTTCAATTAAAAATAAATAAATCAACGATCGCTCCCCAGGCAATTCCAGTGCAGTCAAAGCTGAGCATTCCTGAGAGTGGAGGAGTCATTACGTGTTTGTGAAAGCGTGACAAAAGGGCACCGCAGTACTGCTTACTGTGTACTTTGTCTAGCCTTAATGAAGACCTCTCAGGTGTGTTTTACGAGTCCCATTTTATGGCTAATGAAACTGAGTCTCAGTGAGGCTGCACCTGGCAGGCCACAGAGCCGACAGGCTGGCGAGGGTGTGAATGCAGTCCCACAAGCATGCACTCCCCAACCTTTGCTCTGGGCTCCCCGCCAGTGGAGGGATGTGGCGTGTGGGGTGCAGGGGAGAAGGGAGAAACAGAGGCCAGGGAGCTCGTTAGGAAGTGTAGTCCTTTAGACGCAAGATGAGAACACTGGGATTAAACAATTGCCTGGCTCACCTGTGAGCCAAAACGACCAGCTGAGAGATGCCATCTTCCTGTCGTCTGAACCACAGAAGCAAGGCCAGTGTCTGCCCTGCTCCTCTGAGGATGCTGAATCCCCAGCATCTTTAGAAATGAAAATACAGCGCCAGTAGCAGCAGTTTCAGCTGCGGCAGCAGCCACCCTTTACCAGATCAGCATCTCTCCCTCTCCAAGAAGGTCTGGCTCTCACCACGCAAAAGGCATAAAACCCGTCAAATGTATTCTCCCTCAGGTCTTTTCAGAAGATCTATAATCTACAGTTTTATAGGTAGTGGATGTAAAAACACGGTTTAAAGATATAATCTTCAGCTTGACAAGCTGTCTTTTGAAAAGTAAATTAACGACAGAATGAAAAGCAATAAGGAGAGTCTTTTTTCTTTTTTTCTGCTTTGAGATAGAGGAAGATCTAAAGAGTTCAGCACTCAATGAATCTCTTCTGAACTAGATGCCTTTAGGGTGAAGAAAATGGACAGAGAGAAAGGGGAGGCTTCAAAAACCACAGTGCAGAAATGAGAAACAGCAGAGGAAGCCGCTGGGCGCCGTTTGAGGAAGGGCAAGTGATTCAGCTTGGCAGAAAGAAGCTTATCCTCTGTGAAGAAAATCAGGGAGGCTACCCCCTTGCTTGGGATATGGGTGAGCACTCTAAGGACCCCTGTACCTGGCCCTAGGCTGGGTGCCGGGCAACAAAAATGAATCAGACACAGTCCCAGCACTGGAAGAACATCTGGTCTGATGGAGGAGGCCTGTGAATGGGACCTTAGGTCCCAAATCAGCAGGAAGCCCAACCTGGGGAGCAGTAAGACAGCCTGAATAGGACAGGAGACGAAGGCCAGCAGAGGCTCAGAAGTGTGTGGGAGTTGACTCAGCTGGTTAAGAATCTGTTTGCAATGAAGGAGACCCAGGTTTGATCCCTGAGTCAGGAAGATGCCCTGGAGATGGGAATGGCAAGCCACTCCAGTATTCTTGCCTGGAGAATTCCATGGACAGAGAAACTTGGTGGGCTACAGTCCATGGGGTTGCAAAGAGTCAGATACGATTGAGCGACTAACATTAGAAAAGCAAACAAAGGTGAAGAAGGGGTTGGACATCTCAGAGGAAAGAGCGTGTGCAGAGCTGAGAGGTGGCCAATTTCACGAGGGGGTGGAAAATAGTTTCTGCTCAGATCCTGGGGGTGGTCACTGGTCCTTCTCAGGCTGGGAAGAGCTAAGTTTGATGCTTTGGTTTGGTCATGGGGCCTTTCCTGATGGCAGCAGCTTGTGGTCCTAGGGAGATTTCTACAGAGGGCCACTTTCCAGTCATGACCCTGACCTCCTTGAGAGGTCCTGGAGCTTCAGCACTCCACAGACATCGTATTAAAGCATAAGAATCTAAAGCTAGATTCACAAGGTTTTCTCTGGTCTGATGCCATGGATCACACCATCTTTTCTCCCTTTGCAGACTTTGTGAGCCAATAGACTAAAAAATCTATTGTCCCTAACAGGACAACAAAGCCCTGAATGCTGAGCCCTCACCGCTCTCTGATGTCATTTCCTTCCACTCACTCTTTCCACAGTCCTGATTGTTCCAGTCATGGGAGTCTTTTTGCTGTTCCTCATACATGTCTGGCTCTCTCAGGCCTCAGGACCTTTGCACCTGCTTTCTCCTGTACCTGAAATGTTCATCCTCTAAAGGAGTTCATCCAGGACCCACTCTCTTGTTTCACTCCCCTCTCTGCTCAAATAATTCCCCTCTAAACACTTTACCCTCTTTTATTTTTTCTCATAAGGCACTTGTCACTATCTGAGATTGCACTATATCTATAATCTCAGATATTTTTCTTGGCGTGCCTCCCCTCATTAATATGAAAGCTTTTTCATGGCTGGATCCCCAGTATCTAGAATATTATTTCCCCTTAGGAGGGGACTAAATAAATATTTGTTGTCTGAATGAGCTACTGAATTGGCCAAAAAGTTTGTTCAGGTTTCTCCATAAGAGCTTATGGAAAATGCTGAACAAACTTTTTGGCCAACCTAACATTTTCAGTTTAATCCCCTCTATAGGCTTCATGTCCCGTCCCGGTTTTTGTACATACTGCCTGAGAAGCACTGCTCCCTACCGGTCCCCACCTTCTCCCAACTCTTAATCAGCACTCTGCAGGCTAAGAATTAGCTGTTCATTTACCCAGAAAGCCAACCCTGACCTCTTCTGCCCCCCTACACTTCATCAGATCCTACTCCCTCACACAGCTCTGGATTCCAGAACTTTCCATACCCCATCACTGTAGCCAAGTTCCACAGTGACATCTTGCAGGGCAGATGGGGACTGAGATTTACTTTTGAAGCCCCAGTATCTAGCATAGCTCTTGAACACCTAGGAGCTTCCCAGCAAAAACTGGGATGCTGTTCTCCCTCTGGTCCCTCCGTGCTAGAGGCAAAGGCTCTGAAACAGTCTTTGCACATAGCATGTAGGAACTGGTGAGAGACTACCCTGTGGAAGACGTTTTCATAGTGTTCTCAGGTCCTACATCCTTCCTGGCACATCAGAGGGAAGCCCACACCATACACTTGAGAGAGACCCTCACCTTTTCCACCTTAATGAAGGGAAAACCATCAAACTGAATTAAAAAGTATGCATTTGTAGCTTAGGGACTCCCCTCTCCTCTGGTAGAGATAAAGGAAAATATGTTTCCCTCCCATATTAACAGCTTAAAATGTGAGATAAATCCTCCCATCCTGTTTTTCACAAATGGACTTTGCTGTCCAATGGCATGATACATGTCTGACGGATCTATTTATCCATTCTATTTCTTTACAGATAGCAGCTAAGAAGTTTTATCTATTATTTGTCTCTCTCCCCCCACCATTCCCATTTTCCTAACCGAGCACATGGAGCAGGCAGTTGATGGATGGATGGTGTTTGGGATAAAAGGGACCAGAATCAGATAGTTTTCAGGATCTGAACAAACTGGCTTATTAACAAGGAGGCCCCTTTGGCGGGATGGAGGAAGGAGGAATGGGTACCAGACAATGGCCAGTGATGGATGAAGGAGCACCTGGGGTTACAAGGTGTAGACACGAGATAACTGCGGGCCGCAGCCTCCAATAATGGGAGTGTCCAGGCTCCGACGCAGCCTCCTGCACAGAGGCGAATGTCAGACCAGCCCCTTGCTTTCCTTTGACAGTCTTCCAAGAATTCCCTGCTGTAAAAGCAAGTCCCATTTCCTCTCCTCTTGCATTTTGTAAAATGCAATCTCCACGCTCAACCAGGGAGAGCCGCTAGGCAGAGTGCAATCGAGCAGATGTCAGGCAGGGTTGGTTTCGCAACCAAGCAGGGGAAGGCAGTGGAGCGTCACTGTGGACAGAGCGCTCTGGGGTGAGAGCAGTCCCTTTGCACGTGCCATGTCATTCAAGCCTCACGCTTGTGCCGTGGGGATTGCTGACCCCGTATTCTGATGAAGACACAGGCACAGAGGGGATAAGGGAATCATCTAGGCTTCTCAGCTAGGAAATGGTGGTGTGGGGTCTGACCTCTCTGTCTGTCTGCCCCAAAGTCTTCTATTAATAAATGACTCTGCTTCTCTAGTGGAGGAATGCCAGACCAGGGGCCTCTCTATCTCTTCTTTGAAAGTGGGCAGGTGGGTAGGCACCCAGCCTACAATGAAACTGGACCTGCAGCAAGTTGGGGAGCCCTGTGGCAGCCCCCCACGGACTGAGGCAGTTCCACCACTTTAAAGCTGTGTGGTCTTGGGCAAATCACCCAGACTCTCTGAGGCTCTGTCTAATCACCTGTCAAAGGCAGATAATAAATCCTTCCTCTTGCAGGCATTGAGAGGATTAAGCTGGATTAGGTATGTGAAAGTTCTTTGTAACTGGTAATGCCCTCTGCAAATATTAGTTATTATGCTGTTACATTTTCCCTTAATAACCCAGAGCTTGGGATATAAAAGCCTTCCATGTCCTTTATTAAGATATCTCCTAGGAACTAAGCTATTTTATGTCTTTCTTGTTCTTGTGTGTTACAGTGGGTTTAGTAGCGAAATGTACTAAACCAGTTTAAAGCAGTCTGAAATGACTTTTTTTAAAAAAAACAAACACACAAACCATAGTTCTTGCTGATGTTTTGAAAATCCCCAGAAGCAGTGATGTCAAGGATACTACGGAGTGCTGACTGCCCCAGGTACTCTCCTGAGAATGGTTAATTCACATCCTCCTGAACCCTAGGAGGACGTTGCTGTGACTATCCTCATCGTCTAGACGAGCAAACGAGGCAAGAGGGGCGCGGAACTTGTGTAAGGCCACAGAGCTAGGAAATCCCAGAGCCAGGCAAGGATACAAAAGCAGCAGCCTGGCACCAGGGCACACACTTCTCAGCACAGCCTCACGCCGTCTCTGTTCGCCTGTTTCCAGCTCTGCCCAAGAGGTCGTGGCGCTCCCCCCACCCCCACCCCTTGCCAAGGAATCACAGCAAACTCACCCTCGAGTTTCTGAACCCCTCATCCCTCAGTATTGCAATTAACATTCCAGAAAGACAACTCAAAGAGGAAGACACCAAAGAGAAACACCAGATTTCTCGACAGCATCCAGTAAACAGGGATTCTCAAAGATGTCAAGTGAGCTATTCCGCGTGCTGCTGTTGGGGTTGAGGTGGTCATGCTAGGTTCAATACTAAGCCACAAAGGAGAAAATGAGGTGAAGACAGGATGTTGGGAGATTTTTTTTTAAGTTTTTCTTTATTCCTCTCCTACCCCTGCCGCACACTGGGCAGGCTTTTTAACCCTCTTGAGTTTTGGTTTCTTCCTCAATATCTATATGTGCTTCTCAGGTTTACCTCACCAATGATGACAGTTTTCAGCTCTCTTCCTCTGTAAAGTCTCCCTGGAGATTTCCGGTGGTCCCCAGTATGTGCCCCGAAGTCCCCTCACATGGACTGTGCTTTCAGCCTTATCTGCACCAGCAATTCTTCCGCCTCTCATTTTACTCTCCTCCACAGAGCTGTCCACCGAGCTGGCTGAACGCACCTCCCTGTCAGTGCCGGGTGGTCGCCACTATCTCAAGGTTGCAGTACCCCAAGTTTTACAACACCACCATCGCATACCACCAATCCACTAAAGAGTCTATCNCGCCTCTCGTTTTACTCTCCTCCACAGAGCTGTCCACCGAGCTGGCTGAACGCACCTCCCTGTCAGTGCCGGGTGGTCGCCACTATCTCAAGGTTGCAGTACCCCAAGTTTTACGACGCCACCATCGCGTACCACCAATCCACTAAAGAGTCTATCTGGCCTGGGATGGTTCTGCCCGTGGCTCCACTCACATTCCTTTTCATTAATTCATGCAACAATGACATCATTGCCTGTTTTGCCAGGCCCTGTACTGGGTACTTGGGACACCTGAGTGCAGTAGATAGACACTATCTATCTCTGCTTCAGGGACATGATATTTCAGAAAGAATAGGAGACAGCAAACAAACTATAATACAGTATCTGCAGAGCCTGGAAACACTGGCAAATAGATAGCTGTCATTAAGGACATCTTCAACCTGTAAAACAAAATATGTCCAACAAGATGCTAATTACAAAGGTCCCCAGGGAGACTTGGCCAAGTGTCCTGAGGGCTTTCTGCTCCAGCCCCACTCTTTCCAGTGGAATTTTTGTATATGTGCTTGGGAGCAGACCAGAGCCCTCTCCTTTAAAACAAAGATGCCATTTTCCTCTGGATTCTCTGCCAGCAGATGCTCTTCTCTTGGCCTCAGCAACTATGTTGATTTTCATAGTCAGCCCGTTCGTGGCAAGGATCATGTTTCCCTTTGAAGCTTTCCCTACATGTCACCTGCTGACTGTATTAATATCTACCCCATCAAATTCAAATAAAGATTAAACAAGATGATGCAGGTTAAAAGATTTCATAAACAGAGAAGTGCTCTATAATTGGCAGCTATTATTGTTACTACTATTGTGAAAATAATTATAATACTATTCCCACAGAAGTTAAATTATTACCCTAAGGTCACAGAGGAAGTGTAGACACAGAACTCCCTGTCTTGACATCAAGCACATGGCCAAGCCCCCAGCATTTCAG
The DNA here is from genome assembly GCA_006410635.1 of Cephalophus harveyi. Lineage (NCBI taxonomy): Eukaryota > Metazoa > Chordata > Mammalia > Artiodactyla > Bovidae > Cephalophus > Cephalophus harveyi. Next base: position 81,275 of record SJYT01036196.1, on the reverse strand, counting down.
AGATTCACACTCTGAGATGCAAAACCCACCCACCCCCACGTATCCTGGGCTGTGATCAGGCGTCCAGGACCACTGCCAGGCTGCACACTGCCTGGCCCCGGGCCCCACGGATGCTGCAGCTCCTTCACGGGGATGCTGGTGTGAGCTACAGTTGCCAAGGTTTTCCAAAAGCACAGTCTGCATTTATTTTAATTCTTACACTCTGTTTCAGCCTCCTCTTAAATGCATTTGTTTGCAAAAAGAGCCACGAGGGGAAGTTCAGCCCACAAATAAGAATATAATTATTACACAGTTTAGCTGTGCCTGGGCGTCACCCGGGTATTCACCGGTGCTCTACAATTCAATTGTCTCTCCTTCAAGACTGTATTTAATAGGATAAACAATTTCTGCTAAATGCAATAAACGTGAACCTGCGCTGTCATCTCCATAATCAACTCAAATTTCCCATTAGAAGCAGTGGCTGTGATTGAGATTCAGAATTTAATTTGGCAGGGCTGCCTTCCACGTGCCTGAATCAGCTTCATGGGAGCCTGCCATCAACCCAAGACAGAACCTCTCTTCCCCGTCTCTGGGGAATCTTAAAAGAAGATAGATTATAACACAAGAAAATTATACAGCCTCGGTATAATGAAAGAGATAAAACATTATTGGATTAGCCTGTTGAAATAACAGCAGACGGTAAAGCAATAATATTAAGCCAAACAAGGGCCTGGACCCGTCAGTTCAATTGCAGGGGACCTGAGGATGCAGAAGGCAGACAGAATGGACATGCTTGCTGCAGCAAGCCCTGAGCAGCAAAGGATCGGCTTCTTCCACATTGTTCTACTGACAATTCCAGAGAGCTAGGCGGCGTGATCGGTGGGTGCTGGGGACCTGTGCTTCGGTGTCTTGGCCATGTTATGGTCTTGGGTCCAAGTACCTAGCCCAGCGGCAAACTTACAGCAGATCATATGGCTGAAAACAAATCGGTTGAAAAAACACAGGATGAACCAATTCACCTTCAATCAACTGTTTTGTTTTTCCCCCACCAATTTGATTTCAACAAATTCACATGATGTTATGCAATCCAACAGGAAGTGCCTGAGAGCAAAGAAAATATTAACGGATGTTATAATGAGATGGAATGAAAGAGAACAACAAAGCTTAAATGATCACTTGACTCAGTCTAAAAAATAAAAATATTTTGGTGCTTAGTAACCTCAAGATCAACTGTACTCTTATTCTCATCTTTAAGCACTTCCCTTCCCAAATGAAATTTTCACAAAAGCATGAATGAGCAGACTACAGCGTACAGAGGCACAGAGGTTTACACTGCCCATCACTCCACGGCCATCAGCTTGAACATTTCCTGATGTGTTTCCTCTTCGAAACACCACAACCTCTCTTTTTTTCTTTCTTTTCAAACTGTCTCTCATTCAGTGATGAATTTCCCATGTTCTTGTCTCTTGTTCAGCATCTTCTCTGGGTACCCACTCATGTCACAACAACTCAACTCTGGCCCAGAACAAACACTTACTTCCTGTGCTCAGGATCAAAAGGAGCTGAGGAACCTGGATCCATGCTCTTTGGGATGCAGTGAGTGGGGATTTGTCAATCACTCACACACACACAGAGCAATTTCTTCTACATTTCATAAAAAGGTCTTTGCTAATCCAATGTCCAATATGGAGAGGAGGGGAGCATCAATGTGAAGAGTTTAAAACTCTGGAGCCTGAGTGCTGAGGTTTGCAGTCCAGCCCCCCCACTCCCTAACTGTATAACCTTGGACAAGTAAGTAACTGAATTCTTCTAAGCCGGCTCTCCTGTTGTTTGCTGCTGCTGCTGCTAAGTTGCTTCAGTCGTGTCCAACTCTGTGCGACCCCATGGACTGCAGCCCACCAGGCTCCTCCATCCATGGGATTTTCCAGGCAAGAGTGCTGGAGTGGGTCAGCATTGCCTTCTCTGTCCTGCTGTTTAATAGGGCTAATAAAGTATCCACCTTATAAGGTCTTGAGGATGGAATGAATGAATAAATGCACTGAGCACTATGGCTGGCACATACTAAACATTCAATAAACCTGAATTGCCCGCTGACAAGATGAATGAGACAGTCTGTCCTCAGGATAGGAACAGTTTAATATCTATTCAAGGATCCATCGTTGGGAACCTACTCTGTGCAGGTCAGTGGTGGATAGTGGGACTTTCACATAGACAACTTCCAACACAATCCAGGCTGGTAGTAAATGTAAGTAAAATAATAAAATTGCTGAGATGAGCAAAGTGAAGATTATCAGGATGGTTAAGCCCTTCAGGAGACCCTAATTACTGTTTAACTTACTATTTGTTCAAATCGATGTGCACTTGACAAATAATATCTTAACTTTAAACATTCTGAATGGCACAGCCCTCCACCCGTGGGCCAGCTCCAGATGGGAGCAGGCGTGGGGCTGAGCTGGCTTGATTTCTGAGGGCTCAGCACGTATGCTGTGTGCAGCCCACGGGAGCATCACCTGCCAAACGCTTTCCCTTCCTTAACAGCTAAGTGTTTCTGAAGCAGGGCCCAAGCAGGGGTTGCCCCCATTTCCAGGAGGTGGATTGGTGCACTGCCTTTGTCTTGTTTTATGTCCTCCAGAACACGGAGACCAGTTTGACCAGCAATTCCACTTCCCATCGATGGGGACATCTATAAGAAAGAAGGTCAGTGAATGTTAATTAGCCTTTATTATACATGAGGGCCCTACAGGAGGGGTGAGGTATATGAACCCTAGGGCACTGGGAATCTGAATTGCTGATCTCCCCACTCCAGTCCACTGTCCTTCTCTCAGGTCACTGACTCACTATGCTCCTTTTAACCACAGGCCCTTTGCACATGCTGTTCTCCTGGCCCCCAATACCCTTCTCTCCTCTGTTCCTCTGGTCAATCCTCTTCATCCTTCAGATCTCAGTTTAAGTGTTATTTCTGCAGGGAAACCTTTCCTGATTCCTAACTCCCCATCAATATTTCATATTTTAAGCTCTCAGAGCATTTTGTAGCACTTACAGCCGAAACAGACGATTCAAATGTTGGTCTTTCTAAAGAGCAATCTCCATGGTGAGAGGAATTATATCTGATTTCCTCCCCACTGAATGAACTCCAGCACCTAAACTGGCACATAGGAATCCCTGGGTCCATATTAGTGGAATAAATGGTTTCTAGCTTCGACACTTCCAAGGTATACATGCTAGATAGTTAACTTTTCGGCATATCAAATGGGAGCTCTGTTATCCACAGCAGTCGTTGTGTGCTTTAAATGAAGTGATAACACTGTGCTCACCCCTCCCTGACATTTGCCTTTTCCTTTAGGATTTCTGGTTGTTGATGAGACTGGAAAATAGTCAATTACATTCACCATGATGGATATGCACATGGCTGAGCCTCTAACTTGCAGTGTAGTTCTGGGTACATTATTTAATATCTCTGGGCCTCACCATTGGTAATATGAGATACCAGGAGAAGGAGATTTCCAAGGTCTCCTCCAACCAGTGGAAATCCTGTGATTTTTGTCATTACACTCTTACTGGACAGATCACTGTCAGGGCTCTGGTTGAGATATAGCAGGAGAAGGGGTGAAGAAACCCCTGAACCCTTTACTGGGGAGGAGGGCAGAGCAGGCACCAAGAGCAAAGCCAACAGAGACAGGCTCACTGGACAGGAAACTGGGTCCCTGTATCTACTATGTGGGCGAGTTAGTTAGGCACCCACTGAACCTCAGATTCTTCATCTATAAAACGAGGGTATTGGCAGTATCTACTTCATGAGGTTGAGAGGATGAAAGGATTTAATATACATGAAATAAAAATTAACTATATATTTTTCTCTAAAACAAATATTTATTTTGCTCTTTCAATGGGTTAGGCATCCTTCCAAGAGCTTTTTATGTCTCAAGAGAGACTCAAGACAACTCTTTGAGGTAGTTAACACATTATTGACCAGGGGATTTTTGCAGAAACTAACACATGTGACATTAATATTGCATATGTGTACATGCATGCGTGCTCAGTCGTTCAGTCATGCCTGACCCGATGGACTGTAGCCCACCAGGCTCCTCTGTCCAAGGGATTATCCAGGCAAGAATGCTGGAGTTGGTTGCCATTTCCTCCTTCAGGGGAGCTTCCTGACCCAGGGATCAAACCCATGTCTCTTGTGTCTCCTGCACTGCAGGCAGATTCTTTACCACTGAGCCATCAGGGAAGCATTAATATTGGGTTGACCAAAAAGTTTGTTCAGATTGTTCCATATGTTCTTATAGAAAAATGTGAAAGAACTCTGTGGTCAACCTAATACATCTCTGGTCGATGAGGTGTTAATATCATCATCTCCATTTTAAAAATGAGGAAATCAAGGCACAAAGAGGTCAAGTAATTTGCTATTAAATGATGAGATGGAATTTGAATCCATGCTGAGTCAAAGCCCTCACACCAAGTTGTCTGCTACCAAATGGTGTGTGTGTGTGTGTGTGTGTGTATGTGTGTGTGTATGTTCAGTTGCTCTGTCATATCTGACTCTTAGTGATCCTGTGGACTAGGCAAGAATACTAGAGTACGCTGCCATTTCCTCTTCTAGGAGATCTTCCTAGTGGAGAATTTAATACATGTTTGGTGTTTTTATTGGATATACCATTTCCTTTTTTAATGATATCACCAAAAATTCACAGAAAGGAAAAGAAATAGGTGGGGGTGGCGAATAGGTAATGTTAAGAATTCTTAGATAATAAACTGGCTAAAGAATGGTAATCCAGTCTTTCAGTTGTTAATTCAACAGCAGTAACTGTGTGGGAACCTGAGAACTCAGAGATATAAATGGGACATGATCCCTACTCACAGACAGGGGAGGGAGACACACACAACCCAAAATAGAATGTGCTAAGAGCTATAATAAACACATGTTTGAAGTCCTATGGGATCCCACAGTAGAAATTAATTCTACTTGGATTAGAATACTTTTTACAGAAGAAAGGGCATCTGTGTTGGATTTTGAGGGTTGAATAGGAGTTCACTACATTTGGGAAAAAAAAAAAGATAAACATTCCAGAATGATTTGAAGAGATGACTTGCAGCTGCCATGCATGAGCAGTCTTGTAACATGGAGCACTCTCAGTTGTGAAAATATAAAATCAGGAGTCAAGATGGATCTCAAGGGCTTCCCTGGGGGTCCAGTGATTAAGAATGCACCTGCCAATGCAGGGGACATGGGTTCAAGCCTTGGTCAGTCCAGTAAGCTCCCACATGCAGCAAGGCAACTAAGCCCAGGCACCACAGCTATTGAGCCCGAGCTCTAGGGCCCAAGTGCCGCAACCACTTAGCCTGGATGTTGCAACTACTGAAGCCCACTATTTGCTAGAGCCCATGCTCCACAAGAAAAGAAGCTATCACAATGAGAAGCCCGCACACCGCAATGAAGAATAAGCCCAGCTCCTTGCAACTAGAGAGAGCTTGCACTCACATCAGTGAAGACCTAGCGCAGCCAAAACAATAAGCAAATAAAGCTTAAAAAAGAAGAGATGGATCTCAAGTTTCATAGTGTCCAGTTCCCTAGTCCATGCCCTGACTTTGCTCTTACTCTTTCAAATTATTTTCTGGACTTCCCTAGACTTCCCTTTCCCAACCCATTCTCACAGACTCCTTACTTTTCCGATGTGTGACCTCACAGGCCAAGCCTTGGAATCCAGCGGGACAGATGCAGTCACAGCGTGTTCCTGAAAAGACAAGGCAGAGAAAACGTGAATCACACCATGTGAAACAAAGAGCTCCTGGAGTTCAACCCTCCCTCCACTTCACAGCTTTTCCATTAGGTTAAAATAGGACAAACGTTTAACTGAAGGGTTGAAATAAGAAGGTTCAGTGCCAAGAATACCCACTCCTTTCTTGAAGGTCTTTGCCCATGGAAGGGTGTTTATTCCACCACAGAAAATGATGTAGAGCTACTGAGAAAAATTACCCATTAGCTGACCTTTGACCTAGACTTACGGATTTTGGGGTCAGAAGATACATTACTGAGGTCACTGGGGCCAGTGGTCATTGGTGCTCAATTGCACATCAAGTAATTTCCTAGTCTCTGCTTGAACACCTCTAGTGATGGGGAACTCACTACTCTTGGACGTCTCATGCTACCTTGGGCTTCCCTTGTGGCTCAGCCGGTAAAGAATCCGCCTGCAATGCGGGAGACCAGGGTTCAATCCCTGGGTTGGGAAGATCCCCTGGAGAGGGTAAAGGCTACCCACTCCAGTATTCTGACTTGGAGAATTCTATGGGCTGTATGTATAGTCCATGGAGTCGCAAAGAGTGGGACACGACTGAGCGACTTTCACGTTCTTTCACTTTTCACTTTTATGTTCCCTTTTACCAGTTCTGACATTTTAGAAATTATTATTTATGTTAATCTGTCACAGGTCACCCTGGAGCTTCTCTCACACCAACCACATGAACTCTTTTTACAGGACTGTCCTTTACAGGCCAGGCCCTTTCAGCCTCTGGCCTCCTTTTCTCCCTCACCTCCAAAGTAGAGCCTCCAGGGAGTCCCAGTCTCTAAGTCCAAATTACACACAAGGCAAGGGGGATTTCAGGAATCCTAGATCAAAATCTGGAGCAGGTGAATGGATCCTATTTCCTGCTGAACTGACCCTCACTTACAGGTCCTGTTCCTGAAGGAGAACTCTCCATCCTTAGGCGGTCACTTATGCCTGCTTTGCTCATCCCCATCCCCTCTGAGAAGCTAGACACACAGCCATCCAACTCAGCTGGCAGGTGGGATCTTTCTCCCCGAGAACAGATCTCCTCCCATGTCCCCTCTGTTGAGCTCACTTTATCTGCCTGAGTTCTGCTGGCTGGCTCCCTAGGCTGGGATCTGTCGTACCCAGGGGCTCTTGGCACCCTGTTTCGGCGTAATGCTGGACAAGACCCTCCCTCAGCCCATCAAAACAAGAGCAGACGACCCCAGGCCCCAGTCCTGCCCATGTTTGCTCTGCCCACTGCGGTGACCCCAGATGTGACCCTCAAGTTAGCAATGAAGTTCTTGCGGCCCATCCATGCTGCCACCTCCCCAGCCTCCGATTGTCTCACCATGTATTGGTCAGGATATGCAGGAGGGGTTTCCCCTGCTCTGCCCAGGGAGGGCCTTTTGTCTGACTAGGACCAAGTCCCAGAGTCCCTCCCCACTCCCTGTTACAGGCCATAGCATCTCAGCTCATCCCTGCCTCCAGTTTAATGCTTTCCCTTGTGGCTAGAACCTAGGTACCCCGACAGCCCAGGCAGCCTCTTCCAGCTGCCTGCATTCTGACCTCCTGGCCCTAACACTGGTACATTTCAACGCAACCAGTCTAAAAGCTCGGCAAAATCATGGATTCTGTCTGCCAGTGAATTCAGCTGTGGAACAGCTGCCCAGCTCTCACTGTACACTGAATTATCTGGCAGGCTTTTTAAAAGGCCAATCCCAGTGATTTGCTACCACTGTTTTGGGCTGAGGCCCAGGGCTTTGTGTCTGTGAAAAGCTCCCTGGGTGATGCTCACACGCATCTTGACAGGAGCATCGTGCACCTTGCCATTACTGTCACCTGAGCACAGGCGCCTCCTTAGTCCAACCCCACCTCACTGTGCTCCAGAAGGTGGGGGCTTTAGCAATGGTGAGTCACACCCCAGCCACAAATTAGAACTACCAGAAGAGGAGAGGGTTTAACCATCCTGATGAGGGTCTCTTCCCTAGAGTTTCATGTGACGATCACATCTGGGGCCCTAGCATCAGCAGTTCTAAAGATCCCCAGTGGTTCTAATGCCCAACCAGGGTGAAGAAGCTCAGCTTTAAAAGGCTCCAAATGGCCAGGGGCTCATGTTTTTTCCTCTGAGACAAAGAAGGGAGCTTTATGACAATCCCTGGAGCTTGAGACAGAGGACTGGGGAATGACCTAGAAATTCCCCTGGAGATACACATCAAACCTTGACCTAGAAACACACCTCTGAAGGGTGTGTGGATCTGACAACGTGATCTGGCCCCAGAACCAGCCCATCCAGATGGTAGCTTCCACAAACGATACTGGAAACGGTACCTTTCAGGACAGGGACTCCGTTCCCCTGGCAGGGAGCACACTGGCAGGAGCTGACTTCCTTCTGAAACTCCTCCAGGGCCTTCATCATGTTCTGCCTCACTGTGCTGGAATAGGCGAAGTCTGTGGCTGTCACCAGTTCATACAGAGGCATTACCTGGGAAAGGAGCAAAGGCGTTGACTTCAACAGAATACATTGGTCATATAGTAACAAAAGCCCAAAGTAAGTCTCCATAGGAATGGGCAGGTTTGGTGCATGCAGATCACAGTGGATTCATATGGAACTGGATGGACGGTACAGCATGCAGATGGACACCCCATCCTTTCTCTTTCCCATCCCACCCAATAGCCACAAATAAGCCCATTCAAGCTCAGGTCAACGAACACTTGCTGAATACCTTCCAAGTGCCAGGCATGAAGCATAGTAAGGAATAAGATAAAATCTTCACTTCACTCCCCCAGAACTCAGAATCTAGAGATACAGACAGTCATATTAATGGATACTCAATAAAGGACAGAAGTGGTATGGACCTAACAGAAGCAGAAGATATTAAGAAGAGGTGGCAAGAATACACAGAAGAACTGTACAAAAAAGATCGTCACAACCAAGATAATCACGATGGTGTGATCACTCACCTGGAGCCAGACATCCTGGAATGTGAAGTCAAGTGGGCCTTAGAAAGCATCACTACTAACAAAGCTAGTGGAGGTGATGGAATTCCAGTTGTGCTATTTCAAATCCTGAAAGATGATGCTGTGAAAGTGCTGCACTCAATATGCCAGCAAATTTGGAAAACTTAGCAGTGGCCACAGGACTGGAAAAGGTCAGTTTTCATTCCAATCCCAAAGAAAGGCAATGCCAAAGAATGCTCAAACTACTGCACAATTGCACTCATCTCACACATTAGTAAAGTAATGCTCAAAATTCTCCTAGCCAGGCTTCAGCAATATGTGAACCGTAAACTCCCTGATGTTCAAGCTGGTTTTAGAAAAGGCAGAGGAACCAGAGATCAAATTGCCAACATCTGCTGGATCATGGAAAAAGCAAGCGAGTTCCAGAAAAACATATATTTCTGCTTTATTGACTATGCCAAAGCCTTTGACTGTGTGGATCACAATAAACTGTGGAAAATTCTGAAAGAGATGGGAATACCAGACCATCTGACCTGCCTCTTGAGAAACCTATATGCAGGTCAGGAGGCAACAGTTAGAACTGGACATGGAACAACAGACTGGTTCTAAATAGGAAAAGGAGTCCGTCAAGGCTGTATATTGTCACCCTGCTTATTTAACTTATATGCAGAGTACATCATGAGAAATGCTGGATTGGAAGAAGCACAAGCTGGAATCAAGATTGC